>JAPFFA010000014.1:1107412-1118256 GCA_026153275.1 Sciades herzbergii
AATCAAGCCATTTGAGGTGAATTGGTCCGCCTCTGAAAAAACTTGGCATTTGGATTTCCCGGGAAACATTGATTTTCATGACGTCGCATGCGGGACGCCTCCCTCTGAATCCTACATCAGCACTGGTTTGTTGATGAGAAAACGACCTGGTGGTTTTCTGCAAATTTCAGCGTTATCACGTAATTATTAAAATGGTTAACAGATGTATCATAAGAGGGTGTAGCGACATTACATTCTTCACCCAAAGGTGAAGTAACATTGCGCTCAGGTGACAATTTCATATTTCAATGCAAAATCGCTAGCTGCTAAACTTGGTCTACACAGGCTGTGCACTGAAACTATGTAAGCTCTCGAAGCCTGCTGGTGGATCTGCAGGCGACGTCACGAATCTGGCTCCAGACTCCCTTGGGATTTTTCCAGACGCGTTTTGTTATTATATATTTTTTTCTGCTGTAGGCAGATGGCCTTGTGCAAAATGACCCTTCTGGATGAGTTTATTAAAAAAAAAAAATCTAATTTGGTCCAGGATATGCACTTTAACCCTCTCTGCTCCAGAGGCCGTATCATGGCTGACTCTGACCCCAGTGGGGGGAAAAAGAATTTCACTGTGCTGTAATGCATATGTGACAAATAAAGGCATTTTCTTCTTAAATCTCTGGTGAACTTCATATTTATCCGTTTACACCCACAGGAAAGTTAAAAATTGCCCACTCGTGACTTTCCTGTTTATGGACTACAGGACCTGTGTTTTAAACCATATCAGCAAGTATGTGTGTGACGTCCCTGAAGAACCAAGTGTGGTTCGACTTCCATTTCATGTTTACTACTTTAGCGTCATAGCTCAAATGCAAAACCAGCCAAATAGACACCAGATGCCAATCATGTCTCGGCTGATGGACTGCATTTGAGGTCAGGGGAGATAGCAGCCCAAAGGCAGGCAGTGTGAGGTTCTCCTGGGTCTCTGAGACACTGTGTGTTGTCCTCCAGAGATGGCGTGTCCTGTGTGTAAACAGGATTACTGAGATGGAGGCGAGAGCAGTGTGTTTACTCTTCCTCCTCTTCCCAGACTGATGATAAAGAAGTGCAGAGATCTTTCACTGCTGAGGCAAGAGCGCAAATAAACAGCAACAAAAGAGAGATGTGTTTATAGAGGCAGGTAAGAAAAGACAGAGACAAAGAGAAACAGCAAAAAAGACAGACAAAAAGTGGAGAGAGACATAAGAAGAATAAAAGATGCATCGCAAAACAGCACCATTTGTCCCAGTTAGAGCCACGCCCATCTGTATACACACCCATCTCCCACTCTCAAGACACACCCACCTAGTCTCACTCAGAAATGCCCACCTGTCTAACTCAGACATACCTATTTCTCACACAGACACACCCATTGATCTCATGCAAAGACACGCCCATTTGTTCCAGTTAAAGAAACGCCCATCTGTCTCACTCAATGCCACACCTATCTATCTCATTTAGACACACTCATTTGTCTCAGTGAACAACACGCCCGTCTGTCTCACTTAGACACGCCCGTCTGTCTCACTTAGACACACCCATCTCTTTTACTCTGAGACACAACCATCTGTCTCCCTCAAATACACACCCAGCTGTCACACTTCCCCAGGCAAGACATGCCTATTTTTCTCACTCATAGATACCCAGCTGTTTCACTAAGAGACATGCCCATCTGTCTCATACAAAGACATCCCACTCAGTGACACTCATCTGTCTCACTCAAAGATGTGACCATCTGTCTCTCTCAGACACCCATCTGTCTTACACCAAGCCACACCCATAGGTCTCAGACACACCCATCCGTCTCACTCAAAGACATGACCATCTGTCTGTCTCAAAGACACCCTTATTTGTGCCACTCAAAGACACCCATCTGTCTTACACCAAGCCACACTCATAGGTCTCAGACACACCCATCTGTCCAATTAAGTACACATCCTTTTGTCCCTGTCACTAAAAACAAGATTGCTGTCCCTCTCAAAGTCCCGCCATTCTGTCTCACTGACACATGCCCACCTGTCTCCCTCAATACACACCCATCTGTCACAAAAAAAACCATCCTACCTGTCTCACTCAGGGACACATCCAAGCCTGCAGACAGACTCTTCCCAAATGGACTCTAATTTAAATCAGTTTGTTTTTGCTTATAAATAATTTATCATTCCATGATGAGATTTGATATTTGCAAGGAACTTTTCCTTCATTTGCAAGAAATGGTCTTTTTCTGTCATCAGACTATGAGACTGTGATGTGATATGATGCATATGTTAATGACTTGTAGCTGAAACAGTAAAGGGGATTTAGAGATGGATTGACTCAAAGCAATAAACAACAGCTAGATGTTCTCAGTTGTCTTCCATTCGTCAACAGGCTTCCATCTGTAAAAACACACACACAATTTAAAAGCTTATCAGCATGTGTTCATGAAACTTGCTGGAGCTTTTGCGTCAATACATGGATGATACATTTGTCTCCAAGGTTAACTGAAGATATAAAATGAGAGAAATTCAATGAAAAGAATGTGTGTGCGATGCAGGCTGTCTGTCTGACACCTCAGTTGTGCATTGAGGGTAAAGACTGTGACGACACTATGGTATCAGCTCACGCTTCACAACGCCCACAGAAGATGTGTGTCCTTCAGAGGTCAATATTTCATTCCAGGATTTCTCCTGCACACAAACAATGGATCTGTTGAAGAGTCTCGTGTTTATAGAATAGATTTAGGAATCATGGGGATCAGCAAAGTACATACTCTGTGAGTTCTTCACCCTGAGCTTGACTTACAGATCAAATGGCCTTGTTTTATCAGCGCTGCATTGAACTGAAAGTTGACTCCGAGGACAAAGGTGCAAAACTTCACATTTCACACACAGGCCTTGATGGTTGTTCTTCAAATGGAACCTGGGTCTCTTTACAAAGGTTCTTCCATGAATTATGGCTGGTACTGGTAGCTGTGAAGGCTGAGCATTAATACTTAGTAGGTTGTGAGTTGAAATCCCAGAAGACAATGATGGGTGGGTTCTTGAGTGAGATCCTCATAGACCTTTGACACTTCATTTAAGTTTACCATGTTGTATCAATTTATCATTATAGTCTTGTCATGATATCACACCGTTAAGTCTGAGCCTTGTTATCTACACTAGTTCTCATTTTTGGATTCTTGGATTCTCCAAAATAAAAGCACTAAAGTTTTTGCACTCGGGTCTTGACACACTCTCTACTCACTGCACATTTATGTTGAGTCAACAGAAATAATTGCCCATTTACAGCCCAGAAAATACCCCCATCAACCTTTCAGTCCAGGTTCCCTCCAGCCCCTGATGTCGCAGCGTTATTGTTTAAAATGTCAGCCATCTTGAAAAGTTCAAACTGAAGAGAAAAAGCTCTACCTCTACAAAAGCATCTAGTATACAAAAGTATGATTCAGGGTATCCTGTATGTAGCTAAACACTTCCTTCGCACTTTCTCAGTGCAAATCAGAATGCTTTCCACAGCACCACTTTGTCTTTGCCATAAACGCTGATCAAACTCCAAGCCGAGAAATTGGTCTGACGTACCAGCAGACTCGGCTGTCAGTCTCGCTAGCTGTTAAATGAAAGAAAGTCACGATGTGTCGAAGGCAGTAGGAAATCATTACATGGCTAATTTGGTTATAATATCAGCGCATACATGACTCTGGGTAGCAGGTCATCCATATACAAGCTTTCTACATGTTCTTCCAGCTTTGACATTGAATCTAGAGAAAGAGTTGGGTTATATAGATTGGTAGGGAACTGAATGTTTCCAAAGTGGTCTGGAATCAAATTTATTTACTGAAATGCTAATTAGATGATGCCTTTTATAGATCCATGATAGTATTGTAGTCAAGACCATCTCAACAGAGACCAAGTCATGACCCAGGCCAGAGTGGATTGAGGCTGAGACTTTGAGGGGTTGAGATCAAGTCAAGACCAAGACCAAGTCAGGGCGAGACCGAGTCAAGACCAGGACCAGACCTGTGTGTGTGTGTGTGTGTGTGTGTGTGTGTGTGTGTGTGTGTGTGTGTGTGTGTGAGGGAGGGGTGACAGCCATTAACAGTAACAAAAATTTCAAATTAGCAAGGAGTCACATTATTGGTTGCATTTGAAGCAGGAAGTTTTCCATCCAATCACAGTAATGATGTTAACAAATAAATCAGACAAGGGAATTTAGTGAAATCACAGGGAATTTAGTGAAATCGCTGCAGTTGTGGTCTTGACTGATCTTGAAATAAAATCTAGAGTCCTCTATGTCTGAGACCAAGACAAGATGGTTGATTCTGAGATGAGACCGAGACCTTCAAAAAGTGGTCTTAAGACCAGTCTCGAGTCCTACAACATGAATCCAGGAATGTACTGGCTCTAACTTGAACTCTTCTTCAAACTTTCTGTTTATTATTCAGTTATTCAGAAGGTACAGTACTATGGGACAAATATTAATGGTACGTATATGAAGGGAATATCCAACAGGAATGACTTTCAACTGTCTCAGACACTTGGGTGAAAATAAGACCTGAAGAATCCATGGGTCACATTTCGTTCATATATTTATTACTATATAGTACAAGTCATTAACCACCAGGAAATCCTGATTATGATCATTTAAATGAACACCCTGGTCTGTATCCTGGTCTTTTCTCATGCCAATCCTTTGTGCTGGTGCAAAAAACTATGCTAATGTATGGTTCATATGAAGCTTCATCAGCTGTGGAGAACTGATGAAACTGAGGCAGTTCTTGGTCACTCTCTGGTCACGCTGAGGAAGTGTATGTGTTATTGTGGCCATTTCAAATGATTGAACTTCTCTCTGATAGACATGGAAAAAAAAAACAAGCCAAGGGAACAAACTAAAGGAAGGAACTGGGGAATGAAGGATAAGTGGCATGGCTGGTTATGAAAGGAGAACCTGGTGCTGAATCATGTTTGGCCTTCACACACTCACACAGCACCAGTGGAAGCTGATTAGCTGGCAACAGAGATGGGAACTGGTGTCGAATGGCCACCAATTTCACACTGTTTGTTTCAGGAGTCTTGGCTGGTAAACAACTCAGTGCTCCATTGATAAGCACTCCTAAAGCTCCACGTTCCTTTGGATTTGCTTGCATGCCAAAGCAGCTGGACACTCTCTGGATGCCAGCCAATCACCACATCAGGAGCTTTAGAGTAACCAGAGCCAGTGTTAAACACAACACACTCTGAATGTACTCATGTCTGGGGACAACAGTGATAAGGTTGATGAATAGAAAACAACTGGACACATTATACACTGCCAACAATGTCCAAAAAATCCACAGAAAGAGTCATTACCACAGGGACTGTTTTTTATTTTTATTTTTATAATACCAGGATCTGTCACTCTAATTGCCACCACAAAAGCCACTACACTTCTGTTTATTAAGCACAGTATGACTACACCTCCAAAATCCCTCATGGGACCAAATAATTATAAGTCTTTGACTCTTGAATTATAATATGTGCATATGAACAGTCTCTGTAAGCCATAGGTACCTGCCCCAACACCACTGTGACCAATCAGACTGCAGTTCCAACCCCAAATACCAGTGAAACCATTTGGTATGCAACAGCATATTGTACGACAATAAATTGCAGTACAAATGTATGACGATTTGAATCAATTAAATAAAAAAAAAAAACAAATAAGGATTATTATCAGGCTGTGCAATTTCTTTGTTCTTCCCAGCTGTAATTGCATTGGTTAGACAGCAGAGGGCGGAGCAATGTACAATAGCGGAAATAGACATGACTTCACGATAGGTGGAAGTAACACAGCTCTAATGCTGCAAAAACACAAATAACAGATGTAAAATGTGAAAAAGCTGCTGTGTGATTGTGTACAAATAGATTTAACAAGAAATCAAAGCTCTCTTTTTTTACAGACTGCTGAAAGATAAAAGAAAAGAGAAGCGAATAGAGGTAGTACAAATATTTGTAAATGTTTTTATTAAGAAAAGATCTATTTGTTATTAACTTCTTAAATTTTCATTAAAAAGGAATATTTTCATTAATAGACGATTATATTTTACTTCAGCCTTTACAAATGTGGGTAAATAATTGTTGGTTATTAAGAAAATGAAACAAAGGTTTTTTGTTTTTTTTTAACAAAAGGAATATTTAAGTTGGTAAAGAATAGGAAAACAAATGCTTCTTGTTTTTTGGTAATAAATTTTTCTTCACTGAATATTTTTTTTTTCCAAAATGTTATGGGAAAATTTGAATCAGAAATCCAATATTCTGAATCAAATCAAATTGTTTCACTTGGGTGAATCGTTACATGTCTAGTAACCAATTAGACCACAATTCCTGCTGTGTCTGCATGAAATTCACAATTCAAATGATACTGTGACCAACTGGATCAATCAGACCACAGCTCCTGCCCCACATGGCACTGTAAACAGCCATATTGAGTTCCCACCCCCTACACCAGTGTAACCAATCAAACCCTTGCTCGAACTAATCAGAGCACAGTTCCTGATTCCAGTAGTATTGTTCTCAATCAACCCAGATTTTCCATCACTAACCTGAGAACAATCAGACTGCAGTTCTTACCCTGTTTTAGCTCATTAGCTGTCAACTTAACCTCGTTAACTAACAGGTTAAAGAGCTACAGCTACATTCATTTCACCTCCATTTATTTCGCACAGTGTTAATGTCCACAACCAGTGATCTGTCATGTTGCGGAGTGGAGTACTCTCAGAATCTGTAGATATATAGATATGATCCAGCAAGTGATATTTGTCTTGGACACGAGCATGACTACAGCAGAACAGCACCAGTAGAGTTCTCCGTTCTCTGCGTTATCATCCCTCACGCTCGTCGTCTTGGCACTATCTTTCACAGCACTGCAGATCCCAGTCATTTATAAAATGCCAAGCTTTTCATATGCAAGTGAATAAATCGCCTGTCCACATTTTGTTTTTTCTTCTTTTCCATTTCCACACCTGTCAGGTGGAAGCAATAGCTTTTAATCTGTGCATCAAAGCCACAGAGGAAAATAAACACTCTCTCTCTCTCTCTCTCTCTCTCTCTCTCTCTCTCTCTCTCATTCTCTTCTCCTTTTCTCCTCCAGTCCGCTGCGGTGTTTATCGATAACCTGGATCCACATCCTCATTTTTCATTTGGGGTTTAGGAAGAGAGCATGAGGTAATGCGGAAGATTTCCAGGTTATGATAGGAGGTAGTGTGAAAACTCGGGATCAGAATGTCTATAATAAAGTCTGATAAGTTTATAACCTTTCTCTCTCTCTCTCTCTCAGAACGTTGATATTTTGTGCAACATGAAAGCTGAAACTCTGCTTTTACCTAAATGATGTAATATTATCAGCTCAACTGGCAAAGTCAAAATAAATATCTTGTTATCTCATGGCACAAAAAGTTACCACACTCCTTGGTTTTATCTTTATTCCTTAGAATCTTCAACCCCATTAACTCTGACATTAATGCATTTAACTCTGACGACATACAAGTGGTCATGTATATTTATGTCAGGATTAATAACAAGATAATAAACATTATAATCTATTATTAGTACAGGATTCGTAGGACGTGTTATGATGAATTAAATAGTCTGAATAATATTCATTACGAGTTGTATGTACTATTTCCATCTCGACTACAAAAGCAGTTCGCAAGCCAGCATTCCTCGGAATATAATACAGAGGAAAAAAGCTTGTGCAAGTTGCCATGGAAACCACTTGAGTTGGTTTTCCTACCAAGGTCGATGTGCGTGAGCGCAGGACGAGTGGAGAACAACAACGGGTAAGAGCTTGTCAGGGGACAGGGCCAATGTGCAAGGAATAAAACACAACAGGGTGTGCTGTTACGAAAAAGAAAGTAATCAACAACGGAGCAGTGTGATGAAGCGAAGTTACTGCTACCACACCGAAGATGACTATTTTCCTACAGCAGCACATCCCCAAGTGTGTTATTCCTTGTACGCCACATCAGCTTAAAGAATGATGACATGCTTTTTGTCCATTTGTAGTTACATTTAATGTGAAACAGGTTATGTTCTCACTCACGTTACAGCAGCTATAAACGGCCGTTCCCTCTTTATTCTCTCTCTTGAAGTTAATAAGACAAAAAATGAAATGCAGCTTTTTACGCATGTGACCAAGAAACTGCAAAGAAGAATCATAAACTCTTCTGTGCTGAAGATTCCAGAAAACTTAGTTACAGCTTTAATTCTGACTGTTACAGCACTGATACTGAAGACTCCTTCCAGAAACGTTCCACAAACACATGTCTCCTGACAGTAAAACTTCACCACATCAATGTTTACACACCTCTGTCCTGGACTGAAACTGTTCCTACTCAAGCGAGCAAGAAAATGTCCAAGAAAACACTTGATATTTTCCTCTCCTTGCTAATGAAAGACTGACAGACAGATGGAGATTACCGAGCTGATAGGAAAACCAACACAGTGAAATAACACAGGTTCTTCTGGGTGTTTTCTTTTGATGCTTGTGTTTGGACTTGATGATTGCTTGGGAAATCTTCATGCTGAGCAAAGAACAGGGGCGTTTTAGAATCTCAGGACTTCATCAAGATTCATCACGGTGTTTTTGTGTGAATTTCTGTTTTAAAATATTTCAATTTAAACAACATTTAAGTTCAAATCAGCTCCTGTTTCATGTTCATTAGTAAACCAATCACACTTTAGCTGATGGGCTCTGTCCTAAACCACCAGGGGAAGCCTGGACACTAGAGGACGAGGACTTCGGTGGAAACTTGAGAAAGAGTGTAGTCTCAAGGAGCAGTGTGAGATGAAGGACAATAAAAGTTTGGTGATTCATGGAAATAAGAGGAAAAATTATGGGATCTTTGGGAACAGGGGACACTTAGACAACATGGCCAAAAGTATGTGCACCCCTGATCATCGCATGTGATCATCGCATGTGGTTCTTCCCCAAACTGTTACTACAAAGTTTAAACCACACAGTTGTATAGAATGTCTCTGTACACTCTAGCTTTACACTTTCCCTTTACTGGGTAATTACAAAGAGGCCCAAACCTGTTCCTGCATAATGATGTCCCTGTACACAAAGCAAGCTCCAGGAAGACATTACATTACATTATAGGCATTTAGCAAATGCTTTTATCCAGAGCGACATACAACAGCCTGGGGAGCAGTTGGGCACCTTGCTCAAGGGCACTTCAGCCATTCCTGCTGGTCCAGGGCATTGAACCAACAACTTTTTGGTCCCAAAGCTACTTCTCTAACCATTAGGCCAAGGCTTCGCCCATGGTGTGTGAAGGTCGGAGTGGTCTTGAGTGAGTCCTGAAGTCAACCCCACTGAACACCTTTGGGATGAATTGGAACTGGAGCCTCCTCAACTTCAACATCCCAACATCAGAGCCTGATCTCACTAATGCTCTTGTAGTTGAACTGAATTAACACAAATCCACACAGTCACACCCCAAAATCTAATGGAAAGCCTTCACAGAAGAGAAGACTAGAGCTTATTATAACAGTAAAAGAGAATAAATCTGGATTGAGACATTCAACAAGAATATATGGGTGAGATGGTCAGGGGGGCACAAACTTATAGCTTGTGTAAAAACCAAGGCAGTCATGGACACTTGGAGAAACCTGGGAGCTAGAAGACTTTGAGAGCTATGAGCTCAGTGGAAACTTGGGGATTGTGTTTGTGGTAGAGGGGGCGTGGTCGAGCATCGGCTCTGAACGGTGAGGAGGCAGGTTGAACTAGCAGGTAACATGTGATGAGGTGCAACTGTGTCAATTTACTGGCTGTATATTAACCTGTGTCTCTGTGTGTCTTTTAGGCAGTCAGGAATGAGAGAGAGCGCTGTGACACCCTGTCGCATGTGTTTGTTTGATGAAGTGTCACTGAAAAGTGTATGAAAACAAAAGAACTCACTTGTTCTGAAGCCTGCTTCCCATTTCTCTGTTTCCCAAAGCTAGAAAGTTGTTACACTGGTGCCTAAACCCAGGAATGAGGAACGAATGCCACCATGGGATCCGAACCAGTCCAAGAACTTCTCCAAACATTTGCTGATGACCTCCAGCGTCAGCAGCATGCCCTCATCGACCTGGACTGGCACCTCCAGGATCTGCTTGAAGCCCAGGCAGAGGACCAGCAGGTAATATGGGGCTGGGTCCAGGCTGCGGGTGCTCCAGTCGGCATTCCTGCAGCCAGCATGCCCATCCAGCTGGTGAAGATGGGGCCACAGGATGACCCTGACACCTTCATCAAGCTGTTTGAACGTGTCACGGAGACGAGCTCCTGGCCAACCTCTCAGTGGGTGGCTTGTCTTCTGACCCTTCTATCGGGGGAGGCCCAGCTCGACAGCTCCCGACATCCAGCATGCTGGAGTACCCTCACCTGAAACAACCCATCCTACAGCGGGTTGGACGCAGCCCAGAAGAGCAGCGCTAGTGCTTCTGCATGCTGGGTTATGGTGAAGTGGGCTGGCTGTTTGTATTCGTCCAACAGCTCCGGGATGACTGCCGACAGTGGCTTCTCACCGGTGAGTGCAACGTCGAAGCCATCATCGAGCGAGTGACACTGGAGCAGTTCATTACTCAGATGCACAGCTCCGGTGTCACCGACCAACATCACTGGAGGAGGCGGTCCGACTGGCTGAGGATCATCTGACGCCGTATCCAGAAGCAGGCTCTGTGACAACTCACTCTCTCAATCATTTTCGCTTTCTCCTTGCCCCTTCCCTATCCTGGCCCTGTAGAAACAGGGGCCAACTCCCCCGAAACCTGCTCCCCGCACCCGTGTCTATCCCCATGTTTCCCTTCTTCTTCTGTGTCTGTGCCCCCCTT
>JAPFFA010000014.1:1245548-1259791 GCA_026153275.1 Sciades herzbergii
TGTGTGTGTGTGTGTGTGTGTGTGTGTGTGTGTGTGTGTGTGTGAGAGAGAGAGAGAGAGAGAGAGAGAGAGAGAGCTGTGTGTGTGTGTGTGTGTGTGTGTGAGAGAGAGAGAGAGAGAGAGAGAGAGAGAGAGAGAGAGCTGTGTGAGTGGCAGGTCAATCTGAGCCTCACTTTCTGCCTGATGGTCGGTCACGCCCGTAACTGAGTGTGTGTTTGACCCTCATCACCGTGGTAACCCTTTAGAAGCCGTTGTGTTTCTCACACAGTTTTCTCGACTTCAGAACTCCGTCTACTCTCCGTGATTTAACCCTTTCCTTCCCCACTGCCTCACAGAACAACTCGCACACCTCACACCCACACCACTGGACCAGATTAGATTAGATTATTACACTATCACTGAATACAGACTTTAAGAAATGATGTATGTAGTGTTGCTATAGCAATCAGAAACAAATCTGCAGTAACTATTTACTGTTGCTAAGCAACAGCTGGAAGATGAAGGTGAACAGAATGTGAAAGTTCAGACTCATTACAGAAATGCTGAAGAGTTTCTTCATGTGCTGGAAGGTGAACTGGTCTACTGCTGTCACATTAGTGGGAAAACTGGGACATTAAAAAGGAGAACATGGAGTCATTTTTTAAATTATAAAATGGTTTCGGAGGATTTATAAATGACTTTTAAATAATAGTAAAAGTAAAAATTAAATCATACAGTAATAAAAAGGTTCTCAACAAAATAATGAAAAATAATCAGGAGTGTGGACAGGTCTGTGAAGGAGTTAATTATTTTATTTTAAGGCCTGGAATACCTGGAAAATCTGACTTTTCCTTCAAAAGTGTGTAAGTTTAAAAATGAATCAAACTTTCATGACAGCACTGGTTCTGTGCTCTGATAAGCATTGATTTAAAAGACAGTGAGAGCGAAAGTGAGAGCGAGAGCAAAAGCAACAGCAAGAGTGAGAGCGAGTGCGAGTGCGAGAGCAACAGCAAGAGTGAGAGCGAGTGCGAGAGCGAGTGCGAGAGCAACAGCAAGAGTGAGAGTGAGTGCAAGAGCAACAGCAAGAGTGAGAGCAACAGCAAGAGTGAGAGCGAGTGCTAGAGCGAGTGCGAGAGCAACAGCAAGCGTGAGAGCGAGTGCAAGAGCAACAGCAGGAGTGAGAGCAACAGCAAGAGTGAGAGCGAGTGCAAGAGTGAGAGCAAGAATGAGAGCGAGAGAAGAAGAGCAACAGCAAGAGTGAGAGCGAGAGTGAGAGCGAGAGAAGGAGAACAAGAGTGAGAGCAACAGTGAGAGCGATAGTGAGCGCGACAGAGAGAGTGAGAGTGACCGAGAGAGTGAAAGCAAGAGCAAGACTGACAGAGTGAGAGCAAGAGCAAGAGTGGGAGCAAGTGCGAGAGCAACAACGAGAGTGAGAGCAAGTGCGACAGTGAAAGTGGGAGCAAGAGCAAGTGTGAGAGCAACAGTGAGAGTGAAAGCGAGAGTGAGAGATACAGTGAGAGTGAGAGCAACAGCGAGAGGAAGAGTGAGAGCAAGAGCAAAAGTGAGAGTGAGCGTAAGAGTGAGACTGACAGTGTATCCTTATTGGCTGATCATAGCTTCTTGGTCTTTCAGGTAAATAATCTCATTCTGTTTCAGACCACACTCTGACTCAGTCTGACTCTCTCTGACTCACTCTGTCTCTCTCTGATCACTCTGATTCTCTCTGACTCAGTCTGACTCTCTCTGACCCTCTCTGTCTCTCTCTGATCACTCTGATTCTCTCTGACTCCCTCAGACTCACTCTGACCCTGTCTGACCCTGTCTGGCTTTCTGTGACTCACTCTGATTTACTCTGACTCTCAATGACTCTCTCGAACTCACTCTGACTCTCTCTGACTCACTATGACCCTGTCTGACTCTCTCTCATCTCTCTCAGACTCACTCTGACTCTCTCTCTACCTGATGCTCTCTGACTCACTATGACTCTCTAACCCTCTCTGACTCTCTCAGACTCACTCCGACCCTGTCTGACCCTGTTTGACTCACTCTGAGTCTCTCTGACTCGGAGAGTTTCAGCCTGAAGCTCGATGTCGTTTCACTCTGAGGTCTGAGAAGCGACGCTGAGATTTGGACGTCCTCAGACACGAGTCCCACTGAAGGCTCGGGGTCAAATCCAGCTGCTGTCTCAGTTCAGTCGACCTGCACGACCTTGGGGTGAAAGTCACATGACTGCACACTGCACTGCTGAACACAGCACCTTCACACGTTTCCATTTCTTCAGTATTGAATAATTCCACTTTTAGCATTACAGTAAACTAAATATCCAGGTGTTAAACCAGTTTCGACTGTTCTCACTCAGGTCCAGCTTCAACTCGTCTTCATACAAAACACATTCATTTAGTTTTTCATTTTAAACCTTTACTTTTTGCTAAATCTGCCATTAAAATAAGACTTATTTACTTTTAAAAATATCTAGAAATACTATAACGTTAATAATTTTATATTAGGATTATTTTCATCTGAAGGAACCGGTTGATAAATGGGACTGTATTTAAGATATTCTCATCTGCCGTGATGTGCGGTTTTTGTGTTGTTGGTTGTTTTTTCCAGTGTGTGATATACTATACTGTAGATACACTTTAGTGTGAATCAGGGAGTAAATCCACGTCCCAGAATATATCACACAGTGTAGAGATGTACAAATGTGTTGAAAGAAAGAAAGAAAGAAAGGTCGATGGACGGAAATATTAGAACTGAGCGAATCAGGACGTGTTTTTAGAAATAATCCAGTGTGAGTTTTCATGAAATGATGTTTGTCTGAACCCTGAATAATAATCTGATCATTTGATAAATATTAATTACAACAAAAATTACAATTAAAGAATATATTTATTTCAGGTCAATATGATTTCGAACACAACAAACAATAAAAACGTACACATACTAAAAAAAAAAAACTGGAGAGTAAAAATACAAAAAAAAAATTTTTTTAAGTAAATAATACTCTCAATGTTAAAAATTGTTAATTAAAAGCAAAAATGTAAATTTTTTTAATTATACTTATTAAAACTATCCATCATCATTTATCTAAGTGTAAATAAACCTTCAACAACAATAAAACGAGAATAAAAACGTGCAGCTCACTGAGGCATCTATGCAAAGTCCTGAATGCTAATGCTAATGACTATTAATTACTAATTTCAATGAATTGCTAAGAAACTGCTGGAAAGTTGATTAAAGCCTCAAATATTAAGAAGATATTAAAAACTTTCTCCAATCCCAGAACACAGAGTTCATTTTAACGAGGTTTCTTGACAGTCATGTAACAGAGCTCGAAGTTCTAGAAGCTCATTTTCTTGGGCTGTTATTTCTAACTTCATCCCAAACCACAAACCTTCTCAATGTCTTCAGAATAAGTTCACTTCTCTAGCCATGATCTGAGCCACGACCTCTGCTCTCTGACCTTCAGCTCATCGTCGGGATCATCCAAGCTGCCGAGCTGCCTGCCATGGACATGGGTGGGACCTCTGACCCCTACGTGAAGGTTTACCTCCTGCCCGACAAGAAGAAGAAGTTTGAGACGAAAGTGCACAGGAAGACTCTGAACCCCACCTTCAACGAGCAGTTCACCTTCAAGGTAAGACGCCAGATTCTCTTCCTGAGACACAAGCACAGGGTTAGTTTTAGGATTTTCTGTTATCGCTTTTTCTCTGAGGAACCTGACTGATGAATCATGTTCTCCTGATCTCATGGTGCTGATATACATTCCTAATATCCTCCGTGTAACTCTCCGCATTTCCTGTGTTTTATTTTTTCTTCTCCTCCTCCAAAAATACCTGATATATAAATCTGGAATGATTGACAGTTCCATAGATGATATTATCACTGACTCCTTTGAAGCCCTGCCCCTTCACATGATCTCACATTAGATGATAAACATCTCACTGTGAAAGAACCCTCACTGTATTAATGATCAGCCTGAGGAGAAACACGGAGGGCAAGAAAACCTCTGCATCGTCTCCACCCACTGAGAGACACCGAGACACCCGTAGAATTAGCTGCTCCTCCGTTAAGACTCGTGAGTCATATTTTTCGTCTTTTCTTTGCTACGTCTGTGATGAAGGCTCACGTCAGTGAACGTTCAGTGCAGCACTACGGCATCAAAGCCAAACAGTTTCATCGGTGCAGAGCGGATTTGCAGCTGGACATGTGTACATAGCTTTAGCAATGTTTTAGCTAGTGTTCAGCTAACATCAGACGCATAATGAGCTAATATCAGAGAAGTAGAATGATCGGAGATGCCACCAAAAAAGAGTTTGGCTAGAAATGTTCAGAACACTTTACACCGAGTCTGAAAGGTGCCACAGAAAGAAATGTTAACTATTTTAAGTTCTCTGAGGATGAAATTGAAGGTATGTGACTTTGTTCAGGGTGGAAAATGTCCAAATTTGTTTTTGATGTTCATCCTTCAGGGTCAAAGATGACCATGACTTCAATTTGGTGGGTGGTGATTGTAGGTCTACTGCAAGTTGGCCTAGTGGTTAGCGTGTCCGCCTCTCGATTGGGAGATCATGAGTTCTACTCACGGTCAGGTCATACCAAAGACCATCATAAAAATGGTACCTACTGCCATCTGGCAAGGCACGCTGCAATACAGATTTGAGTGGGGAGTCAAACTCTTGCAGTTACCAGAGGACCTGCCCCCCACTGTAACCCTAGCTATGTAATAGGCGAGAGGCCGAGGGCTACGGAAATGGAGATCGGCGCCGCCCTGTGCACCACATAGCGTGGGAAGGACTTTGATTTGATGTGATTGTAGGTCTGGAGGTGACTGATGAGGCTAATCCAGGCTTTGAAGGTACATCCACATGTTGATGTTCTACGTGCCAAGGTTGAGTACCTTCACTATCTTTTTGTTGTATTTGGACCGCTGAGTGTGATCCCCACCAGCCACAGTGTGCTGGCCAGGTTGAGGTGGAGCAAGCTATGTTTGGGACACTTTTTCTAGCCCCTTCCTCCATGGAAGTGTGTAGAGCAAATCCTAAACAGGGCTGTTCAGACACCCAGGGGGCTGCTGAACTCTGCTGGTGCTTCATTCCAGCAGAGAGTGACCCTACTCCCTGGGCTGCCTGTGTGCAGGTTTGTGACAAACCTGCTGCTTCATCGCTTGCCTATTGCCACAGGACTTGAATTTGAAGTCATGACTTGGATTAGAGTGAGGAAGAGTTGTGCAGGTATCAGCCTCACTCTCTCGTCCCGACCTCACTGGGTCCAGGGGTAAGACAGAATCAAGACGGCTGGAGCTGGATCAGGATGCAGTGGATGGCCAACAGTGTTCTGTGTTGCACTGTGCCCTGATCCCACTCCACAAACGCTTTGCTGGGTCCACCTTCCTGCCCGTTGAACCGCCAGACGGTGGGGTCTTCCGTGCAGTCTGCCGAGTCCAGTTTTTGGTTGTAACCCTGACCAGGGCAGCAGGGGCTTGCTAGTGCTTGCTCAAGGCACCACCCCAGGCAAGTGAAGGGAAGGAGACGCCTTACTACTCCATTGCATGGCAGTCAAGGATGGCACATGCCCACTGCCCTAAGATGTGGTTGTACACACCCATTTACAGCCCTGTAATTGTGTGTGACTAGGGCGTGATCGTTTGTAGCAGCTGTGCACTCTGGGAAATGTCGTACGGAAATCCAACAGCACAGGACGTTTCTTTGAATGGGACACAGTCAGGAAAATAAAACGATCCTCTGTGTCCATAAGCTACATCGTCGTGCTGTCTCGTTAGCTGTGTTAGCTACTTGGAGCTTGCTAATATCTAACATCACCGGGCTATTGCTATAGATCTCAACAGCAGCCCAAAGTTGTTCGCTAACTATGAACCATTCCGTGTAAGATGATCTGGATGATCGGTTTCCTGACTGAGAGCAGGGTCACAGTCCGCTCTGGGCACTGAACGCTGGGGAGCTCCACGGCAGCAGTGGGTATAGTTTCAGTTAACCACGTCTCACTGAAAGAGAAAGCAGAGTCGTTGAAAA
Source organism: Sciades herzbergii (assembly GCA_026153275.1). Taxonomy (NCBI): domain Eukaryota; kingdom Metazoa; phylum Chordata; class Actinopteri; order Siluriformes; family Ariidae; genus Sciades; species Sciades herzbergii. Next base: position 1,251,560 of record JAPFFA010000014.1, read on the forward strand.
GTTAGCAGCAGATTCAATTCTAGCATTTTGTTCCTGAGTGAGTGCACGTTGTAGAGAAGTCTGGCAGGGAGCGCCGGGTAAAAGCCGCTGCGTGTCCCGTCAGCTCTCCAGCTCGGGGCCTTGAGCACGGTGGGTTGGTGAATCCAAAGAGGTTGGTGAGTTTCTCTGGAGATGTTCCACAGGTATGTGAAGAGTCGGAGCTCGTTCTGGTCAAAAATCCACGTCTCTGAAGCTTGCGAGACCTCAACGTCACTTTGTTCCTTGGAGGACGGTAGTTGGTTCTTCAGAAATGTTGAGGTTTCAGCTGTGAAGGTCCATGATGGATGGATGGATGGATGGATGGATGTCACCAGAAACAGCAGTAATATATTCTGGACTAGAATGTGGGCTAGTTTATGCAAATTTTGGTCAGTGAATATTAATAAATCTGGACTGTTATGAAACACTGCAGGATTTTGGAGTTGGCCCGTTTTGCTGCTCTCTTTAGCGTTTGCATGATTTGCATTTCAAAGACGAGGCGAAAGTGTTTGAGGCTCACAGTGTTTCAGTTCCATGAGAAACTGCTCTTTCAGCTCAACCATGAGGAAAACAGACGACTCAGATTTCCGTGGCTCCTTTAATGAAACATCTCACGCTTTCTGCAAGAGGCGTAAGATGCACCATTTGTAAAAGGACTATATCAAAAATGTTAGGGCTGTTGTTGTTTACTGTTTGCTATTTTTAACTCCACCCACTTCCAGGAGAAAAGGCAGTCTGCTTCACTGAACACCGGCAGCTGGAGCAGGAAATAATACACGTGAAATAATACAATCAAACATACTGATACTGATTAAAGATCTCTGTGTGTGTGTGTGTGTGTGTGTGTGTGTGTGTGTGTGTGTGTGTGTGTGTGTGTGTGTGTGTTATCTCTCTGCTGGACGATGAAGCAGTTTGTCACTGAGCTGAAACAGTCATCTTTTATAATGAGTTCAGTTTGACAAACAGCTCAATTGGAGGCAATCAAGTATCTCACTCTCTCTCTCTCTCTCTCTCTCTCTCACACACACACACACACAGAGAGAGAGAGAGATTAAATTATTTTAGCTTTAAAGTAAAAAGGCCAGTGAAAGTTTACAGTATGATTAGTGTATAATGTCATGGAGCAGGTACACACACACACACACACACGGCTAATGTGTTGACCTGGAAAAGAGCACTCCTCACTTTTCTATGAATACTGATGTGGGAATGAAACGATTTAATGTTGATTGTGTTCTCCGATGAGCCGTCTCTCTCTCTCTCTCTCTCTCTCTCTGTCTGTCTTTCTCTCTCTGTCTGTCTCTCTCTCACACACTCTCTCTCCCTGACTCTGAGATGTAATCATGTTCGTCCCTTTGCTCCTGCTGCGCCTCTGATTTTTTTCACCACACGACACGTTAAAAGGAAAAAAGAATTCATCCAACTTCGCACACAATCTCATCAGTTCTCTGTTTTCCAAATTGGAATCTTTTTGCTTTTTGTATAAAATTTATTTCACACAGGTTTGTGTTATAATTTGTGACATGGATAAGATGTCAAACATCTGGTTAAACATCTGCTACCTGAAATATCCAGTTTAAATCAGTCTTCAGGTACAAAAATTAGTGTTTGTGTTACTCAGCATTATTATTATTATTATTACTATTATTATTATTATTATTATTATTATTTTATACTCTGTAGCTCAAATAAAACTGTGTGTAAAATGTGTAAACTTGATAAATACTTCAGCGGGAAAAAAAAATGAATAAATGTTATACACAAGGTTGTATGGAGAATTAGTGTCTTTCCCATGAGCCCAGTTCCTGATGGAAAAATGACATTTGTCTCAGCGTTCGCACGTCATCAGTACGTGATCGATACGTGATCAGATGTGAAAGTGCATTTCAATATGTTATGCTCTAAAAGTGCACATTTGCGACGATGCGAAAATCATCTATAAAAATAAACTTACAAATAAATAGAAAATAAATTAAATAATACTTAAAAATAAATAATTTGAGTTAAAAAAAAATCACATTTGACAAGAAAAAATAAATAGTGTTAAAAACGTCAAATTGAATAAATTGAGAAATAGATGAAAATAATTGTTCAGAAAAATTAGTAAATAAATAAATAAATAAATGGTCCACAAATCCCATGTTAATACAAATAAATATTTATTTATTAATATTTAATGAAATGTTTAAAGAAACACATGAAATGAAAGCACTTGATTACTGATTGAATCTGCTGCTCTGAATCATAAATTACTTTCAGTCAGTTTACTTTTCCAAGTTTGATTAACTTTTTATGAGTTGAGTAAATAAACCGTGATGCGAATGAGGAAATGTTCCATGTTTATAGTGTTACAGAATGTTTAGGTTTATAATGCAGATGTAAAACACTTTCTCCATGAAAGCTCATGCACTTGTGTAAACATCTCTAACAAACATCATCAACAAGGTTCACGATGAAAGGTCACTTTGAGAAACTCGACGAAGTGAACGAGGTCAGAAATCTTCCTGGTTTTTGGAGATCTGACATAAAATGGTGATGTCAGTGGAGTTCAGTTTCTTCCACCTGGTATTTCCACCCTCTGTGAGAAAAACCCTGAACATCTGGAGGAACATCAGGGTGGTGGAGAGGAATGACGGGAGGGTTAATGTTTCCTCTGCTCTTCTGGCAGGTTCCGTACACAGAGCTGGGAGGAAAAACTCTGGTGATGACGGTGTACGATTTTGACCGTTTCTCCAAACACGACGCTATAGGAGACGTTAAAGTGCCGATGAACAAGGTGGACTTCAGTCATGTGACCGAGGAGTGGCGGGATCTCCAGAGCGCCGAGAAAGAGGAAGTAAGAATATGATTCATTTGAACACATGACATGAATTATTCATATATACTTTTAAGTTGTTCACTGTTATTATATAACATTTAAAATTTAAAAATGCCATTCATCAAACACCAACACTGACCATTAAACACCAGCGTTCATCATCAAACACCAACATTGGCCATTAAACACCAACATTCATCATCAAACACCAACACTGACCATCAAACACCAACGTTCATCATCAAACACCAACATTCTCCATCAAACACCAACATTCTGCATCAGACACCAACATTCACCATCAAATACCAACACTGACCATCAGACACTAACACTGACCATTAAACACCAACATTCTCCATCAAACACCAACACTGACCATCAAACACCAACATTCTCCATCAAAAACCAACACTGACCATCAAAAACCAACATTCACCCTCAAAAACCAACACTGACCATCAAACACCAACATTCATCATCAAACGCCAACACTGACCATTAAACACCAACATTCATCATCAAACACCAACACTGACCAACAAAAACCAGCATTCTCCATCAAACGCCAACACTGACCATTAAACACCAACATTCACCCTCAAAAACCAACACTGACCATCAAACACCAACATTCATCATCAAACGCCAACACTGACCATTAAACACCAACATTCATCATCAAACACCAACACTGACCAACAAAACCCAGCATTCTCCATCAAACGCCAACACTGACCATTAAACACCAACATTCACCATCAAACACCAACACTGACCATCAAAAATTAATATTCTCATCAAACATGAACATTCTCCATCAAACACCAACATTCTCCATCAAACACCAACACTGACCATTAAACACCAACATCAAACACCAACATTCTCCATCAAACACCAACATTCTTCATCAAACACCAACAATGACAATTAAACACTAACACTCACCATGAAACACCAAATAAACACTTTAACAAACTCCAACAAATGCAAAATGCTCTCCAACATTTAAACACCACTCAGTATTCAGTAAGGGCATAAAGAGGAGTAGAATACCTGATGACCCAAATGATGAACTAGTGTTAATGAAGGAGAACATTCTGGACTCTTTATAGTCACACGCAGGCTCAACACACCAGTGCAGTGTTTGGGGTGGTTGGTGTTTGTTGGAGAATATTGGATTAATATGTTGTGTATGTGTTTGAGATGAAGCTTTCGTGGATAAAATGGTTTTAAACACTGCTATGTTTCAATATCTGTGTGTAATAATCACTGGATCAACACCATACGACTGAGTTGTGCAGTTCAAAGTGTTTTTGGAAACAAGACTTGAGGATCGCAGAGTAATCCATCTCACAGGAAAATGTCACTTAATCAGCCGTCTGTGGAGCGCGCCCATTAATAAACGTGTGACTTCCCTCGCATGGGTTCAGGAGATTCAATTTTCATGCTAAATGTCATGGTTTATAGTGTTTAAGCGCTGGTTGTCATGGGGAACCTTGTTTTTGTGAGATGGTATGGTTTATGGAAAGGTCAATTATTCTTCAAGCGGTGGTGGTGATGGAAGGAAAAAACAAGATGGAGATGGAAAGAGCAAAGTGTCGATACAGACCTGAGTCCTGAAGTGTTCAGTCCACTCCAAACAGAGACGGCGAGAGGAAACACTGATCAAACACTTTAAAATATCATTAAATCCTGGGCCTGAAGAGTTCTCCTGCAGGCCACTGTTTGGAGAAACTATCCCATAATTATATCTCCATAAATACATCTACTGAGAGCCAGGGTAGACGTCAGGGCGGGGCTGTTTCTCACCTCCATCGCTGAATACCGAGTGTTTAAACACCTGTCAGGAGAAGCAGAGAAGAAGCTCAGATTAGTGGAGAAACACCAGGTGTAAGATCTGGAGTGCAGTGGGTTGGAGAGGAGCTCCAAATTCAATAAACAGCCTTTTAACTAAATAAAATAAAATTTAATTAAAGTCTAAATACAAATGTAATATAAATTAATATTTCAAAAAATTAAATAAATAGACTATTATAGGCTTTTAAATAAATATATTAAATTAAGTGATTACATTGAATTCTTCTAATTATCATAAATACAGTCAGTAAATAAACTCCACTCCAGATTATTTCTTTATTAAATGGAAATATGGCTAAGAAAATTATTATTATTATTATTATTATTATTATTATAGTAATACGTGGCTCTATTTTCCTCTCAGATGCCCCCAAGGTGGAGATCTTGTCCTCTGCTGCAACAAAAACACTCACAAAAACAACACAACTCATTTTTTCTTCATATTCTGAAGTGCTACAGTTTCTCACTTCCTCCATCTCACTTGTTCCAAACAATCCTCCTTCGAAGCCTCACTTCAGGAGTCACCTGAAATCCTCTCTCAATCTCTCTCACTCTGTCTCTCTCTCTCTCTCTCTCTCACACACACACACACACACACACACACACACACACTCACTCACTCACTCACTCACTCTCACTCACTCTCATTCTCACTCACTCACTTTTTAACACTATCTCACTCTGTCTCTCACTCTCATAATCTCTCTCACTCTCTCATTCTCTCTCACTCTCTCACTCACTTTTTAACACTATCTCACTCTGTCTCTCACTCTCTCTCACACACTTTCACTCACTCACTCACTTACACAATCTCTCTCACTCACTCACTTTTTAACACTATCTCACTCTGTCTCTCACTCTCACTCACTCACTCACTCTCACACACTCTCTCACTCTCATGCACTCTCTCACTCTCACTCACTCTCACACACTCTCACTCTCGCTCACTCACTCTCTCACACTCACTCTCTCATTCTCTCTCACTCTTTCTCACTCACTCACTCACTCACTTTTTAACACTATCTCACTCTGTCTCTCTCTCTCTCACACTCTCACTCTCTCTCTCACTCACACACTCATTCTCACTCACTCACTTTTTAACACTATCTCACTCTGTCTCTCACTCTTACATTCTCTCACTCTCTCTCACTCTCTCTCACTCTCACACACATTCTCTCTCACTCACTCTCTCACTCACACACTCATTCTCTCACTCACTCACTCTCACACTCTCATTCTCACTCACTCTCTCTCTAACACTGTCTCACTCTGTCTCTCACTCTCTCTCACACTCTCTCACTCTCACACACTCTCACTCTCACACACTCATTCTCTCTCACTCACTTTTTAACACTATCTCACTCTGTCTCTCACTCTTACATTCTCTCACTCTCTCTCACTCTCTCTCACTCTCACACACATTCTCTCTCACTCACTCTCTCACTCACACACTCATTCTCTCACTCACTCACTCTCACACTCTCATTCTCACTCACTCTCTCTCTAACACTGTCTCACTCTGTCTCTCACTCTCTCTCACACTCTCTCACTCTCACACACTCTCACTCTCACACACTCATTCTCTCTCACTCACTTTTTAACACTATCTCACTCTGTCTCTCACTCTCACATTCTCACTCTCACACACTCATTCTCTCTCACTCACTTTTTAACACTATCTCACTCTGTCTCTCACTCTCACATTCTCTCTCACGCTCTCACACTCTCACCCACTCACTCTCTCTCACTCTCACACACCCTCTCATTCTCTCTCACTCGCACTCTCACTCACTTTTTAACACTATCTCACTCTCTCTCACTCTCCCTCACTCACTCACTCTCACACACTCTCTCATTCTCTCTCTCTCACTCACTCTCTCTCACTCACTCTTACTCTCTCACTCTCACACTCTCTCATTCTCACTCACTCTCTCACACTCATTCTCTCTCTCTCTCTCACTCACTCACTTTTTAACACTATCTCACTGTCTCTTACTCTCACATTCTCACTCACTCTCTCACTCACTTAACACTATCTCACTGTCTCTCACTCTCACATTCTCACTCACCTCTTTCACTCTCACTCTATCATTCTCTCTGTCTCTCATTCTCTCTCACTCATTCTCTCTCTCTGAAAGAACAAGGGAGAAAATGAGTGAGAACTTATGTTTTTTTCCAAAGAGACTCTTGTTTCTTTTTCTTCTCTAGCAGCTGCTGAGTTGTTGTTGTTTTTTTTCTGTTGAAGAAGAAGAAATAGCTCAAATAATTTCAGATACTCGGCACTGAACTATTGAATTGCTCAGATATGAGTATAATTGGATCTTTTTTCTGAGTCATGACAAAGAAAAATCTTATAAAAGCAAAGAGAAATAAAAGCAAAAATGCATTGATGATGTTTTATTCAGAGAAAACGAGAAAGAAATCAGATATGAAATGTCAGAATAATCACAAAAAGCTGACAATCTGTATTATCCTCAAATTAAGCCATTTTACTGATTTGTTTGTTTGTGCACAGTTTATTCAGAGCAAATCTGTCCTGTATGTCCACACCAGGTTCTGATGGAAAGTTTCAGAAGAACCCGGTATGGTGTGTGTTGAGAACCCTGAAGCCTGAGTTCAGTTTACTCTGAGAGGTTGTTATAAAAAACTGGACTAAAGCTTCTGTAACATAACCATCGCCTGACCGGATCAACTGCAAATTTTAGCTACAAAACATAAACAATGCAGTTAAAATGTACTTTTATTAAACTTTATAAGAACCTTTTCAGCCCAGGAAACTGAGTGAGTTTGTAGCTTCAAGACTTTCACACAACTGGCGGTGCTTTAAATTTCACCTTCGTACCAAAAGTTATGAATTTACTTCATTTATAATTAATTTGTTAATTCGTTAATCAATTACTTTGTGTTCTGAGTGAGCACTAATTAATTAATGAATTAATCACAATAATGTCTATACAGTAAAAAGTTTACATAAACAAATAGATTTTTAAAAATGATAAGCAGACCTAAACTACACCCTTGAGGATCTCCACATCTAATAGACTGAAGCAGTGACGGAGTAACATCCAGATTTTTTTTTCCTTCAATTCCATGACTGGTAAAATATTCAGTAGTTGATCTTACAGGTTTGTGGAGCTTCTTCTCTTCTGAGCAGGGAATCCTGTGTTTGCTGAAGTTCTAACATTGTCATGTGACATTTCTGTATTAAAATAAAAAATAAATTGTGAAATATAAAATAAAATGAACTGATGGAGAGTTTTCCAAAAACTAAAAAAAAAATTATCGCTCTCCTCAAGATGATTTCCTTCTTTAATCGCTAAATCGATAAATCGATAAAAAGCTCAAAACAGAAAAAAAAACCTTCCTTTTATTTTACTTGACAGTCCTGTGAGTTTCAAACCGCAATATATTAAAACAGGGGTTTTCAAAGTGTGGGAGAGTTGGCCCCCCCTCAGAGACCAAATAAACAACAGCGCCCCCTACAAATTTTGTTGTTGCTATACTTAATGTTCCATTCGTATTTAAAAAAAAAA
>JAPFFA010000014.1:1347406-1359972 GCA_026153275.1 Sciades herzbergii
GGGTTCTCTTTATCTACTTTTAGGACTTGTGTGAAAATCTGATGTTTCAGGTCATATTTATGCAGAAATATAGAAAAATCTAAAGGGTTCACAAACTTTCAAGCACCACTGCAGTGGTGAAATAACCAGGAATGGATAATTGTAGATGTGCCAGTTTATGTAGGATATCAGGGGTGGATATGAGAATGGCTTCTGTCTGGTTTTGGCTAAGCTTGAGAAAGTTATGGCTCAAATCAGCTATTGACGGCACTGAGATAAATCAACCAAACTGGCGGGTGGTAGGGTATGAGAGGGTTTAGTATGGATGTAAATTTGAGTACTGTCAGCATAGGAGTGGAAATTTAGGCCATGTTGGCATAATATGCTGCCAAGGGGGAGGACGTAAATAATGAAAAGTAAAAGGTTCTAGGACAGAGCCCTGAGGAACACCATGGGATGGGGGTGAACTGGGGGACCTAAAATTACCAAGAGAAACAAACTGTTCTCTTGCTGTGAGGTATGATTTAAAGGAAAGTGGTGTGCCAATGATGCCAAGTAATGTTTCCAGATGGGATAAGAGGTAATTGTGACAGACAGTGTTGAAGGCAGCTGTAAGGTCAAGTAAAATGAGGATGCTTCCATGGCCTGTATGAGCACCTAGGAGTACGTCATTTACAACCTTTACAGTCTCAGTACCGTGCTTTGCCCGAAACCCAGACTAAAACTCTTCCTATAGGTTGTGATGGGTTAAGTGCCCTTGGCACTGACTGGCTACAGTTCGCTCACGTAGCCTGTCTGTATGTAGCCTGTAAATGGATAAAGATCCAAGTACAGCTCAATCATCACAGTCGGAAACCAGGTGGACGGGGCAACAACAATTACAGCTCAAACATCACAATCGGAAAAGTGCTCAACAGCCACAAAGTAACAAATATGGCTTTAAGAAAAATGACAAAATAGCAACATTTTCAAATGACATTTATGAGCGCCACCCCAGAGCACTAACGACGTCCTGAAGGAGTTCTACTGCACTGTGATCATTGCAGCTGAATGTTAACGCTGTTTTTACTCCAGAGTAACAGTCTGGAAGGCTCAGGATTGACCCCAGTGTGAAATATCGAGAGACAGGAGTGATATAAAACTCAGTGTGTTTCTATCTCGAATGGACACAAGTAATAAAGTTTAAATCACCAATTTGGTGTGGAAAATAAACACAAAAATGTGAGCAATGTGCTGAGTGCTGGGACTGAGAGCACTACAGAGAGACTGGTGCAGTGATCTGCTAGCGGGTTAATGCGCTAGCTGAAGCGTGATGTGCTAAAATCCATTAATCTGTCCGACTGAATCAGCATCACGGTTTAATCAGTTCAGAAAAAAAGGATCCAACAAAAGTGGGAGTGTCCTCACCGTTGAGCCGAGAAACCGCAAAGAAGTATAAACTCCGCCCTCCTGAAGCTCCAGCTTCACCTCTGACTGTTACACTGGAGACTCCTTCCAGAAACATCAAACAGAAAACTTCATCAACCACTACTTTCATATGTTTATCATTGGTGGAGCGTCCGCCGTACGAGTCCCTTTCAGGGCCGCCGTTATAGAAAATTAATCAACTACTTCTGACCAATCAGCGCCCTCAGCATGTTGTGGTGTAAAGAGTTTAAGAGATTCTGATTGTAAACTTGAACAGATTCTGTGCTTTTCAAAATGTTAGCAGTGTGTTAGTGAGTCTAGGTCGAGGTCTTTCCTTCCTCAGCGCGTGCGCGTGTGTGTGTGTGTTACTCAGGAATGAGGCTTTGTGGTTGAACTGAATGTGAAGAATGAGTAATCACACTGAGCCACTGCACGTTTTAGCCTTTCTCCAAACAAGGGCACATCAACACACCAAATTCCTCCGGGATAACGTCATCACATACCTGTCTCTCTCTCTCTCTGTGTCTCTCGCTCTTTCTCTGTCTGCTTGTGTGTGTCTATCTGTCTGTCCATCCATCCATCTGTCAGTGTGTCTACCTGTCTCTCTCTCTCTCTGCCCACCTCTGTCTGCGTGTGTGTGTCTCTCTCTCTCTATTTTTGTTTCTGTCCGTGTCTCTTTTAATATGTCTCTCTGTCTGTGTGTCTCTCTCTAACCCTTTGTCTCTCTGTTTTAATCCACCTTTTGCTTTCAGAACAAACGTCTCACCAGTGTGGTTTCCTTTAGGGCATGGCTAATCATGTTAGCGTTGGTAAGATGTTGATTCTTTGTCAGTCTTGAGGCGGAATTAATCTAAAAGGTTGTGTATGAATGCACGCTAGCAAGCCAGCCTGTTATCCGATATCTGATCACCACGTTACTGTTGATCAGAACCGAAGAAAGACAAATGTGACCGACACTGAAATGATCAGTCGCAGCATTTTCCACAAGGGTCTCATTTACCCACCATTTCCAACTGAACATAGGATTCTGTGAACTTTTTTATTTCAGTGAAAAATTATTTACCCTCACACAGACAGCCAATCAGATTGCAACCGACCATCGAGATTCTGAATTTTGTGGCCAGAACGGTGCACAAAATATTCCACTCTATCACTGATGTCATGTTGACTGTGTAATAGAGAAAAACATTTCAGATTGATGCTGGTCTAATTTTTATTTCACTTCAGTGTACATCTACCTACTAGTCTGCCTGCCTATCCATCCGTCTGTCTGCCTGCCTATCCATCCATCTGCCTACCTACCTGTCCATCTGGCCGCCTGTCTACCCATTCGTCTGTCTGCCTGCCTACCCAGCCTTCCACCTATTTGTCCGGCAACCTGTCTGCCTGCCTACCCGTCCAGCCATCTGCCTACCCATCTGCCTAACTGTCCCTCTGTCTGTCTGCCTAACTATCCATCTGTCCGCCTATCTATCCGTCTGTATGTTTAAATACAAAACTGGTAGCTAGTAATCACAGTGTATTTGTGTTATCAGTCACAGGTGCTCATGCATCATGGATACAACAAAAAAAGCAGCTGATGGTCATGATTGACTGGCTTGTGTCTTGGTGATTGATATGAGAAAGACAGAACGACGCCCCTCCCTCCCTGAAGCAGGGCTGGGCCACAGGAGGCTGTGGCAGGGATTCAAACATTGTTTCTTTATTACATTACTGCATAAAACCATCTCCTCACTTTCAGCAAGATGTGACATGATTAGAGTGAGTGTGTGTGTGTCTACCATAACAACATGAGAACTAGCAGTCTGATGACTGTAAGACTCAAGACAAAGGAAACTGTCAGACACCTGAAGATCTGAGAACTCCAACTAAAACTGCCCCATAGGCTTCACTCATGACAACCGCCCCTTGGGATGCAGCTCTGAGATCATCATAACCCTGAGACTCTACCTGAAACTTTTTCCTTTAGCTAAAAGATGTGAAACCTTTATTATGGTCTAATTCAAACAGAGAGCCTTGAAATGCTCAGAACTCTACCTGAAAATGCCTCTCAGGCTTCAGTCGAGATATCGTCACAACCCTCAGACACCACATAAAACTGTGCCATAGAAGACCCTCTAAATGTTGAAGGTCCACCAGAAGCTGCCCCGTAGTTTTGTCAACAGCCCCCATAACCCTGAAATTCCACCTTACACTGCCCATTAGGCTGCACATCTATAACCCACATGGGTTTCATAGGGTCATGAGATCCTTATAACTGCACATGTATCTGCCATTCATTTCTCTGAAACACCACCAAAAACTGGCAATTGGGCTGTACATCTGAAACCCAAAAAATCCATCTGAAATTGCCCCATAGGATGTAGCTCATAAACCTTGTACACCACCTGTTCCTTCAGAGTCCTTCAAAATCTTCAAACTCCACCTGAAACTGTCCCAAAGACTGCAGAGCTAAGACTTTCCTAACACTCAAATTCCACCTAAAACTGCCAGCAAGGCTTTAGATCTGAGACTTGTATATCTCTTATACTCCATGTGAACCTGTCCCAATGGCTGCAGATCTGACACGATCAAAAAGTTCAAACTCCACCCAAAACTGCTCATTAGGATGCTAATCTGTGACCCTCATAAACCTTAATGGCCACCTCAAACTGGCCCTTTAGGCTGCAGATGTGAGACTTTTATAACATTCCAGTTCCCTCTGAAAAATCTGAGGCACTCAAAATGTTCAAACTTCACCTGAATCTGCCCATTAGGCTGCAACTCTGAGATCCTCATGACCCTTGCACTCCACATCCAACAGTCCCATATGCTGCAATTCTGAGACCTTCAAAACTTCAAGACCTGCACTAAGAATCAAGATATGAGAACTTCAAAGCGATCCATGTGAAAATGCCCCTAAGGAGATTCAATCTAAAGCTGCCCGATAGGTTTCAGTCTTGATTTCCTCAAAAGCCTTCACTTTAAAGCTTGAGACTCCATCTGAAACATGCAAATTTCACAAAACTCCACTTAAAACTGCCTTCTAGGCTGCAGCTCTGAGACTCTCATAAATCTCGAAAACTGCCACCTATTCCATAACGACAGAATATTTTATGGTAAACATGACTGGTTCAGAGAGCTGGGATGTTTACCTTTAAAGTGCACTCAAATAACGGGGAATTTTTATATTCATATAAATGCCTGCGAGTCTGCCAACTGTCAAACACCACTAGCACTTATTAGCGTAATGCTAATAAACACATTCAATTTATGAGGCACACTAAGAGACATGGATATGAAACTTTGTGCTATAAAAACACAGCAACGACTGTTTATCATTACATTACATGACATTTAGCAGACACTCTTATCAAGAGCGACCTACAAGTACAAAAGTCTATCACTGTGTGTGTGTGTGTGTGTGTACGCGCGCTGGCATTGATATGAATCTCTCCTAAATTCTGCTGACAGAAGCTGCTCTCAGCCGATACTCCACCAGAGACCCATAATTCACAGCAGGTTGTAAACACATACGTGCGTGCATGCATGCGCATGCGTCTGCGCATGCACACACACACCTCTCTCTCAATGACTTTCTCAACTTCATGACTCTTTTGGAGGGCAAATGAGAAAACACACACACACACACACACACACACACAGAGAGAGAGAGAGAGAGAGAGAGAGGTCCAAAAGTCTGACTCCAAAACCAGGAACTGTTTTGTTTAATCAGTTGACATATGCACACTCCTAACAGACACACACACACACACACACACACACACACACACACACAGAGTTAATTATTGTTCTCGCATAACAACTTACACCTGATCTGGTCACAGTTATTAAACTCTGCACTGCCAATTAGAATACACTGTACCCGGCTCGTATTACTCAATAATTTCAGTTAATAAACATACTCTGAATAAAGCATGTACTCATATTTGTTAACGGATGAAATCTGAAATAAAAAGTTATCCCTCCACTCATTCTCAGGGCGGCTGGAGGGCATGTGTGTACTCGCCTGGCATAGTGTAATCCCCCTTTGAAACACTAACATTAGAGCCTGGCACATGCCCAGTTCCCAAACTACTTAATACTGCCCCAGAGGAGAAGATAATAACAGGATATACACTGGCGAGGAGGACGCTGATCTCTTTCCAGCATCAACTGCTGCAGGCCTGAGGAACTCACGTACTGTAATAAAAACTGCCTAAAAGGCAGAAAAGCTGGAGAACTCGCAATGTAATAAAATTGTCTTATGGGCAAAAGACCTGAGGAACTCATGCACTGTAATAAAAAACTGCCTTACAGGCAGAAAAGCTGGGGAACTCGCGTACTGTACTAAAAACTGCCTTGTAGTCAGAAAATATGGGGAACTCGCAGTGTAGTAAAACTTGCTTTATAGGTTGAAATCCTGCAGAAATCATAGTGTAATAAAACTGCCTTATAGGCTGAAAATCCATGGAATTCTCAAAGAGTTAAAAGCTTCATAATTATCTGATAGAAAGTCTCAGAACCTCAAAATTATGTCATCTCTCAGGTAGGCTGAAGGTCAAAATACAACTTTATGTTTTTCCTAAAATAAAAAACGCCCTACAGGCTTATCAAAACCTACTAGCTGTAAAGCCTCCCAAAATAACTAGGTCCACACAGTGACATCTTTAAAATCCACTTCATTGTACCAGTTCTATACAGTTCAATTACTAAAGCTTCAATTGCATTAGAAACCCTTCATGAGCAAATGCCCCATAGGCAGCACCTAAAATTATAGGGCAGTTCCTATTGAAGTCTAAGGCAATTTATTTAACATTAAAATTTGACCAATGAGGTCATAAAAAGGCAGTGAGTCTGACGATTCAAGTTAAAGCTGCCTTACAGGCTGGGGGAAAAAAAAGTTTCAAAATCATCAAATGGAAAAAAGAAACTGTCTTATAGGTTGCTGAAACTGCCTCCAATAGGAACTGACCTATAGTTTTCAGATCATAAAGCATTATGATGCTTCAACAAATCACAAATACTTTAACAGCAATGTAGAATGAAAGCTTGAGTATTCATAACCCTATAGAAACTGCCTCACAGGCATACAGAATAAGAGGTCCATAATGCTTGAACAACTTAAAACATGATCATTTTATAACTATTATAGAAACAACCAGGAAAAAAAAAAAACGGATGTGCCTGCCAGGATCCAGGCTCAAAAACATCACAACTCTGGAATTTCATGACTCTTTGAGATAACCTGCCCCAAAGCCTAAACAAACCAGATGAAACTGGTATCCGATGCCGATCTAAACTGCCCAAAAGGCTAATCATCCAAAACAGCACTACATGGTGACGAAAAAGGGACCTTAAAAATCTTGGAGCACAAAACGCACTGTAGGTTAACGGCCCGAGATTACAAAACAACTAACCTGCCCTAAAGGCCATATCTAATTCCAACGGTAATGACAGATCAGGCAAACACCAGTCTGTCATCTGGTTTTACAGATGAGCGCGAGTGCGTCAGTTCCCAACAAAAATAGTGAGTCAGTCAACTACAACACACACTCGCATCTGGAATTTAGTCTGAGAAGCCCCCCAAGGCACTGTCTTGCTGTGTTTCCATGTTCCAAAAACAATGCAAACCAGGACGCACATCAACAGAAGTGCAGTTTCTTTATTTTTACTTTGAAGCATGTGGGAATATGATATAAAAATCCTTAATATATGCATGCAACTGCATCACAGTAACCGAATTCTGTGTGTGCGTTAATGTGACAGGTTTTAAATCAGTAAAAAAAAAAAAATTACATCATTAACTACAGTTAAAAATGGAAATGTTTATTTTGAATACTGTTCATAATAAACGATTGTTTATTGAACACTGGTGTGTTTATCTTATTGTTTTACAAAAACAATAAGCCAGTCAAGGCTGGACAGCATGTAAGGAATAACACACTTGGGGGCATGCTGTTATAGGAAAGTAATCTACGAACATCCTGATGTTAAACATTTCACAAATTTAGACTAAAAAAAAAAAAATTGGACAAAAAAAAAAACCCAAAAGCATTCACTCAAGCACCCGCTGAATTCACAAGTCGCACCCACCCTTCTGTGACTGCCCTAATGGGCGTGGCTTAATACTCTAACTCACCTGCATGATGGACACCCTTTATAACGATTTTGCTAAATAATATGAGTGATGCAAACTAATCCCGAGTGCCACAATGACAGCACATGTGGAGAAGGTTCAGATCTTTGTTACACTCGTTGCACAAATTCGATATTAGCATTAGCGTAACCTTTTAAAACTAGCCATCGATACACAAATACAGTACAGCTTTCAGTTTCAATGCAGTTTGCTCAGATCTCAGGACTTCCTGGTCCATGAAGACGCATCTCTTCTCTGGAGCAGGATCTAAAATGATTCTAGAACTACGGAACTAAACTCCGACCCAATTCCTCTTCCTGAAAAAGTTCCAGAAATAACAAACAATCAAAACAACGCAACCCAATCCCCGCCTTTCATCCCGGCCGAGTCGTCTACACAGCTAGCAACTGATGCTAATATCAGAGAAGTTTTCACGTGAGCATGAAGCACCTTCTCGCAGTCTTTACAGCATTCACAGTGTGCGTTTGCGAACCATTTTTGGTGGGCAAGCTGAGATTCCTGGAGTGTGTTCTGTAAAGAGGAATGAGACGGAGAATTACGATGTTGTGGTTTGGACGCCAGGTTTTGGGCTGACGGCGAAAGTACATTCTGTTTCTGCATGACAGCTTCGTGGAAATGTGATAAACGGTGTTGACTTTGGACAAATTGAAGCTGGCAAGCTGAAGAAACACGAGCATGATAAATAGATGGAACATCTCCAGTGATGTTTTAATACTTTCTTAGAAGTCTTGTCTGATGAAAAGGATGATGGGATTGCTTTTTTTTTTTTTAATCTGAGGACGACACAAACAGGCAGTGCACACAGGATGGAATTTAGAGGACATCAAGTGCTCAAAATAAATAAATAAACAAACAAACGACAAAGAAAGAAAGTGAAAGGACATTTAAGATAATTTAATACAATATACATCGATCAGACATAAGATTAGACCCACTGACTGGTGAAAAAGTGAATAACGTTGATTATCTGATTACAATAACACCTGTCGGGGGGTGGGATATATTACGCAGCAAGAGAACAGTCCGTTCTTGAAGTCGATGTGTTGGAAGCAGGAAAAACGGCGAGTGTAAGGATCTGAGCGACTTTTACAAATAGTGATGGTGAGATGACTGGGTCTGACTGAGCATCTCCAAAATGGCCCATCTTGTGGGGTGTTCCCAATACGCAGTGGTTAGTACCGAACAAAAGTGGTGCAAGGATCCAAAGGACAACCGGTGAACCGGCGACAGGGTCATGGGTGTTGAAGGCTCATTGATTCGCATGGGGTACGAAGGCTAGCCCGTACGGTCCAATCCTACAGAAGAGCACAAACTGCTGAAAAGATGAACACTGACACCTTTCTGTTTTCACCAGTATTCACTTTTTCAGCAGTTTGACCCTGACACCCATGACCCTGTCGCAGGTTCACCGGTTCTCCTTCCCTTCCTTGGGCCACTTTTGTTCGGTACTAACCAATGCATACCAGGAACACCCCACAAGATGGGTCGTTTTGGAGATGCTCAGACCCAGTCATCTCACCATCACAATATGGCTCGTAAACGTAACTCAGATCCTTTCACTCACCCACTTTTCCTTCTTCCAACACATTAACTTCAAGAACTGACTGTTTTCTTGCTGCCTAATATATCCCACCCCCTTCTTCTTCTTTTGGCTGCTCCCGTTAGGGATCACCACAGTGGATTATCCGCTTCCGTCCTTGTCCCGATCCGCATATTTTGATTCGGAATTGTTTTTTTTGCCCTTCCTGACGCAACCCTTCCCAATTTCTCCAGGCTTGGGACCAGCACTAGCTATACACAGGTACACAAGCTTGTGAACCCCAGTGGCTGGGTATTTTACCTCATCTGCATCTTTGGACTGTAGGAAGAAACCGGAGCACCCGGAGGAAATCCGCAAAGGTACAAGGAGAACAACAAACTCCACGCAGAAAGTCAGCCGTGAGGTTCAAAGCCCAGAGCCTTCTTGCTGTGAGGCGACAGTGATAACCACCGCACCACCACGATGCAAATTAATTACATACAATATACTAATTAAATACGTTACTGTAAAATCCCAGTACATTTCAGAATAACCCATATTTTATCACGAAATTCTACCTTTGAAAATAACATTTTTCTATTTATTTATTTCCATTATTAAGACTGATGGATGTAAACAAAATTTTAGTGAGGTAAAGCACCATTTGGAAATACATCAATCTTAAAAATGCAAACAAAACATGAGACATAAAATGCTATTTTGGAATTGAATTTGATTATAAAATACAATTTGAAAATAAAGCTGATTATTATTAAATGTGCTGGTAGGTTACACTAACGTTATTATTTCAAAAATAAATTTGTTTGTTTACTCACTAATTTTTATACATTTTCAGCTTCCATAGTGGGGCAGCACTTTGTGCTTTAAACTACTGATCAGAAGGTTGCAAGTTCGACTGTGCCGAGCTGTCGCTGTTGGGTTTCTGAGCACGCCCCTTAACCTTCAACTGTTCAGCTCAATGTGGATGAAAAGCTTCCACGAAATGAATAAAAGTCAATTTAATCTTTGAAGTTTAACCCAAAGTCTAAAGTTACAGCCTGCAGTTCAGCTCTTACCTCATTGGATGGGATGCTGACTACTCCTGTGGACCGGCGTTTCTCACGCAGCTTCCGCTTCTCAATCTGACCTTTCCCTTTGCGAGCACTGGGACCTGAACTCTTCTTCTCCTTCCCTTTGGGACTCTCCAGGTCACTGTCTGGGCACGGTGAAGGACTTCCAGGCTCTGGCAATTTCTCTGTGGATTTCTTGGTGTCGGGTCCTCGTGCTGTCGCTGTCGGTGCCTGAGCTGGTACCACGTGCACGTGTGGTTCCTCGTCCGCTCTCCTGATCAGGGTGGAAGACGAAGCTGATCGAGCCACCGTATGAGGCATGGAGCTGCTTCGCTCCGGATTTCCATTGGAGTTGTTGAGGTCTGGTACCGTTCGGGTTTCTGGTGCCTTAACGCTGCTGGCGCTCGTTGTAATCGCGTTGGCACTTGTAATCGCTGCGATATCCCCCAGCATCTTGGCACGCATTTTCTCCCGTTTGGCCTTCCATTCTTCCAGAAAATCCGTGGCTGCGTTGGACTTGAATCCGCCGGATGCCATGTTTACAACGTTTATAAATCTGCGTTCCAGATGAGGTCGAGGTGGTGAAAATGTCCAATGAAATAAATAACAGGGGCCTCAAATGCACCACATTCCTCCTTCACCAGGGAAATCCTGCAATCATAAACAAACACACAATAACACAAAGGGGGCGTGGCCAGATGAGCGTCATGACCTGTGACTCAAACACGCATTGCCACCTCACGTCAAATCGCTTTCTAAAAATAAAAGCATTCGGGGTTGAGTCACGGCACCATCTTTTCCGAACAATTACATTCCTTCGCCTTTCATCACAACAGTCTGTCGTAATTCCTTCACTCTTCTGTTGGTGAAAAACATGTCCCGTCACTTCTACGAGCTGCATTTTCAATATGTACCCAATTACACGGCTCGATTCGTTATCAAGGTTACGGGCAACTTTTTATTCCAACTTCATCATGGTTGTTGTGGGGTTTTTTTTTTTTAAACTGCCCTACAGTCACATTAGCAATTAACAAGTCACTTGTAGGCATGGCCTGTTCAGAATTTTTTCAGAAAACAAATGATTCCCTGTGTGAACGCACCGCTCCAGGGCATCTGTAATTTATCACTAAACACTGGTGTTTGTTTGAACCTGCAGTGTTGGTAAATATTTCAGAATGAGGAAATACTAACAAGGGGACTCTGAAAGCAGTGCTGTGACATCATGATGACGTCACAAAGCAGATGTGCGACAAATGTGACCTTGTGCTGTAGGATCCACGCTTGTGTGTTGAGTGTAATTAAGTATTGCCACCCCTGAGTGAGATTCTGCCCCTCCTTTGCCACCCCATGTGTACAAACCTGTAACACAGTAACCGAGAGTCAACAAACACTAACTTCAAAAGGGAAGCAGCAACAATGTATCTCACATCAAACACACACACTGTTCCTGAGGAAAGCAGGTAACACACACACACACACACACACTGAGCGTGTCTGCACCGCGGACTGAACTCCAACACTGATCCACTTTCAGCTAAACTTCACAAACTCACTGCGTTACATCCGGACTGAGGCTGAAAGACCCGAGTAGAGAGAGCAGAACTCACCTGCAGAGTGTGTGTGTGCTCTCCAGGTGGAGGGATCCGGTGGAATGAAGCGCTTCTCGGTCAGTCCCGGAGCTCAGCGCCTCTCCCACGGACACAGAGACCGGAAAAAGCCGAAGAACGGCGGGGAAACCCGAACTGAACCGAAACAGACCAATCAACCTCGAAAACTGCCGGAAAGCTCCGGAGACTAACAAAGGAGGAAGTGGGAGGATCTGAGGAATTCAAGGGAGGAGAGATATATTCAGAGAGAGAGAGGAATAATCTGCATATCATCTAATGATTACAACAAATATTTTTAAATATTTTCTAACAATATCAAAGCGGCACGGTGGTGTAGTGGTTAGCGCTGTCGCCTCACAGCAAGGGTTCGAGCCCCGTGGCCGGCGAAGGCCTTTCTGTACGGAGTTTGCATGTTCTCCCTGTGGGTTTCCCCCACAGTTTCACCCAAAGACATGCAGGTTAGGTTAACTGGTGACTCTAAATTGACCGTAGGTGCGAATGTGAATGGTTGTGTCTATGTGTCGGCCCTGTGATGACCTGGCGACTTGTCCAGGCTGCCTTTCGTCCGTAGTCAGCCGGGATAGGCTCCAGCTTGCCCGCAACGTTGTGAAGTATTCATTAGTGAGAATTTCCCGGGAAACAGAAATGTCGTGCAACCACAGTTCCAAAAAACTTAGGACGCTGTGTAAAAAGGCAGCATATCAGATGCTGAAACGGAGAAATTTTATTGTTTTTTAAAAAAATATACGTTCATTTTGGGGCGGCACGGTGGTGTAGTGGTTAGCGCCGTCGCCTCACAGCAAGAAGGTCCGGGTTCGAGCCCCGTGGCCGGCGAGGGCCTTTCT
>JAPFFA010000014.1:2107507-2117841 GCA_026153275.1 Sciades herzbergii
TTGAAACATAAGGCCCTGGTGATATATATATATATATATATATATATATGGACACTGAGAAAACAGGACCATGGTAAGAGAGGAACCCTGGGTGTATCAGGTTCTGGGAATATAGGAACCTTGGGTAAATAGAACCCTGGAATATAGGAGCCCTTGGAGTATTATGTTGACCCCATGAAAAGCAGATCTTTTTGTGAATTCACTTGTCTGCAGTAAGAATTAGGGTTGGATGGAAGCTCTGTCCTGTCTTTATTTGTTGATGATGATGTTACACTGGGTTCCTGTCAGATTTGATTACACTGAGTCATACTAACACCCAGATTAGAAGATAACCTTCAGGATAAAGACACACAAACCTGATGAGACATTTATAAATAGGTTATGTGCAATCACACCTCACTGTTATTGACCTGCTGCAGGTCATACGAGCGTCTCCACTGGAGCATCCCTTGACTGTAACAGATACAGACTGAAGATATTGCTTCATTACAGGTTCATTACAGAAGATCATTCCATTGGCCCTGGATGCTCATTTTACAGATGTGTGTGTATCAGAAAGAGGGGTTAACTGTGTGTACCAGATGTTACAAGACCTCACACCTGAAACACTCAGATAAAACGACAACATGTACTGCGAAAGTTATGAAATTATCTTCACACAGGGCCACATTTAGAGTTAAGTGTGTAGTGGTGATTTAATACAGAAGTTAGACACATCAGTGTTCAGATCTCAGACATAACCACAGACGAACACTCACCTGCCACTTTATTAGGAACACCCATCCATCCACCTGCTGTTTTCTGCAGTTCTCTAATCAGCCGATCCCTTGACAGCAGCACGATGCATCAAATCATGCAGATACAAATCAAGAGCTTCAGTTAATGTTCACAGTGTTTAAAGATATTGCATATTGCAATATGTTTGAACGCAGGAGACAGCACATCCAGATGCTGTGTTCCTTGTGGCTGGTGATTTTAACCACTGCAACCTCAGGAATGTCCTCCCCCAGTACCATCAACATGTGCACTTCCCAACAAGAGAGAGTACCACTCTTGATCAGGTGTACAGCAGTGTGTGCCACACTTTGGACAGTCAGACCACATCTCAGCGTTCCTCTATCCATCCTACAGACAGCTCCTCAAGCAAAACCCCCCAGTAAGTCAAACTGTGGACTGAGGAATCAGATCTGGTGCTTCAGGACTGCTTTGATAGCACAGACTGGGATGTGTTTAAAACTGCTGCTATGAGAGAGGACTCTACTGTGAACTTAGAGGAGTACGCTGCAGCTGTAACTGGCTCTATCAGCACATGCACTGAGAGCATTATTCCAACAAAACGCTGTAGGACCTACCCCAGTGACAAACCCTGGATCAATGGGGAAGTGCAGTCCATGCTACATACTCGCACCACTGCGTTTACCTCAGGTGATGCTGAAGAATATAAAAAAGCCAGATACAACCTGTGCAGCTCCATCACACGGGCCAAAAGGCACTATAGACTGAAAGTGGAGGGACACTACACTGCTGCAGATTCCTGGGGCATGTGGCAAGAGCTGCAACACATCATGGAGTGCAGGCAGAAAAATCTGGGGGCCATAACTAACAAAAGCATGCTCCCAGATGAACTGAACCAATTAATTCTATGCTCGCTTCGATGCCCTTAATTCCAACACTGGGATTCTGACTGGGCAGAGCAAGCTGGACACACCGTTCTCTGTGTCATCACTGGAAGTGAGCACAGCTCTGAGGAGGATGAACCCACGGAAGGCAGCTGACCCAGATAACATACCAGGGCGAGCACTCAGAGCTTGCTCATCTGAGCTGGCTGACGTGTTTACGGACATCTTTAATCTGTCCCTTGCTCAGGCCTTGGTGCTTATCCCCAAGAAAAACACAGTGACCTGCTTAAATGACTATCGCCCCATTGCACTCACTTCAACTGTAATGAAGTGCTTTGTAAAGATAGTCATGACATACATAAAAAGGACTATACCACCCACCTTGGACCCCTTACAGTTTGCATACAGACAGAACCGGTCCACTGATGATGCTGTTCACACTGCCATTCATACAGCCCTCACTCGCTTTGAGAACAAGGACACATATATTAGAATGCTATTCATAGACTACAGCTCGGTATTTAACACAGTGATACCACACAGACTGTCTGAAAAGCTCCTCACCCTTGGAGTGTCACCTTCCCTCTGCAACTGAGTGCTGAAATTTCTGTCAAACAGACCCCAGTCAGTCAGAGCAGGAAACCAGACATCAGTCATCAGAACTGTGAGCACAGAGACCCCCCCAGGGTTGCGTACTGAGCCCTCTGCTGTACACCTTCTTCACCTATGACTATGTGGCCTCTGAGTCCAATACCAGCATTATAAAGTTTGCTGATGACACCACGGTCATTGGACTGATCACCGGTGGAGAGAAGACAGCATATAGGAGAGAGGTGGAAGGACTGGTGGGCTGGTACCAGGAAAATAATCTCTCCTTCTATACAGATAAGACCAAGGAGATGATTATTGATCCTAGGAGGAGGAGGGAGCAGCATGCCCCTATATACATTGGGGAGACAGAGGTGGAGAGGGTAAAAACCTTTAAGTTCCTCGGTACTCACATCACTGAGGACCTTGCCTGGTCTCACAACACTCAGGAGCTTCAGAAGAAGTCACAGCAGAGACTGTATTTCTTGAGAAGGCTGAGGAAGTTTGGCATGCCAACCAAAATCCTCAGCAACTTCTACAGATGCACAGTCGAGAGTGTCATCACCAGCTCCATCACAGTGTGGTATGGAAACTGCACACTCTCCAGCAGGTGATAAAGACTGCCCAGTCCATCTCTGGAACGGCCTTCTCATCACTACAGGGCATTTACAACACAAGGGTCATCAGGAGGGCCCATAACATTATTAAGGACAGCACACACCCACAACACAGTCTCTTTACACTCCTGCTGTCAGGGAGATGCTACCGGAGTGTCAAATCAAGGACTACAAGACTCACAAACAGTTTCTATCCACAGGCTATCAGGCTCCTGAACAATACAACGCACTAAATACTGCACTCCCCGTTCTCCAGCTACCTGTTTGCACAAAGCACAGAGTCACTTTACAAATTAACTCAGGTTTTTTGGCACTTCTTTTACCTATTTAGTTTTACTACATTTACTACTTTTATTACTTTTATTCCCTTTTTGGGCATCTTTTTGTCATGTGTTTGTTGAGTGTATGTGTTATTGTTGTGTGTAAGGAGAGCAGCAAAGTAAGAATTTCATTGCATTGTCTGAACCTCTGTGTTTTTACTGTGCATATGACAATAAACTTCTTGAACCATCAGAATGGGAAAAATTGTGATCTCAAAGTGTGACTTTTCACCGTGGCATGGGTGTTGGTCTGAGCCAGATGGACTGGTTTGAGTATTTCAGAACCTTCTGATCTCCTGGAGTTTTCACACACAACAGTCTACACAGAATGGTGCGAAAAACAAAAAAACATCGAGTGAGTGAACGACAGTTCTGTGGGTGGAAACAAAAGCCTTAATGATAAGAGAGATCAGAGGAACGTGGGACAGATTGGTTCGAGGTTTTATGCCAGGAAGGACATAGTTACTCATATAATCACTCTTTACAACCGTGGTGAGCAGAAAAGCATCTCAGCATGCAACAGCAGAAGAACACATTTGGTTCCACTCATGCAGCCAAGAATAGGGATCTTAGAATCAAGAACAAGTTCCTATTAAAGTGGCTGCTGAGTGTAAGCACCATTCACAAGTTACAAGAGAGTTACACATGCAAGGGCGGAGTTTGTCTAAAACAGAGGGGTGTCTCAGTTACGCTTGATTCTGAACATTTTTCTTGTGTGATACTGGCTCGAGTGAGAATCAGTGTTAAGTCCATCACCACTGTCTGGCAGTTTGATGTAAACACAATGTCTGTAAACACACAAACTCACTATGGAATGTCAATTGAGGACAATATGAAATAGATAAATATCACACTGTTAATGAATTAATAATATTAATAATATTCCCTTTAAAATTCATTGCTTAACTTGAAGATGCCATAAGTGTAGCAGATGAAGGCTCTTAACCATCAACATACTGGACAGATTACAACTATATTTCCTTTGCAGGATGGTTATATCGACTTCATGGAGTATGTGGCAGCACTAAGTCTTGTAATGAGAGGAAAAATGGAGCACAAACTGCGCTGGTACTTCAGACTGTACGATGTGGATGGCAACGGCTGCATAGACCGACACGAGCTGCTCAATATCATAAAGGTAAACATATAGCAGCCTGGGAACCGCTGTAGGAACTCCAGGACTATAGGAACCCTGGGATAATAGGAACTATAGGACCCCTAGGATAATAGGAACCCTGGGATAATAGGAACTCTAGGACTATAGGAACCCTGGGAATTGCGAGAGGAAGTCTACAAATATAGGACCTGTGGGAAAATAGGATGGCTAGGAATATTAAACCCTGGGAGCCACTTTATAATCTCCAAGAATACAGAAGTCCTGGGAACCGCTATAGGATCTCCAGGACTATAGGACCAGTGGGAAAATAGGAACTGTAGGAATATAGAAACTCTCTCAATATCGAAATCCTGGAAAAACAGGGATGCTAGGAATAAAGGGCCCTTGGGAAAATAGTTACTCTAGGAGTATAGAAACCCTGGGAAAATAGGAAAACTCAATATAGAAATCCTGGGAAAATAGGAACTCGAGGAATATTGGACCCTTGGGAAAAGAGAAAATCAAGGATTATAAAACCCTTGCAAAAACAGGAACTCGAGGAATATAGAAACCCTGGAGAAAATAGGAGCCCTAGGAATATTGGACCCTTGGGATAAGAGGAACTTGAGGAATATTGGACCCTTGGGAAAATAGGAACTCAAGGATTATAGAACCCCAGGGAAATGGGAACTCTAGGAATATAGGACCCTTGGGGAAATAGGAACTTGAGGATTATAGAACCCCTGGGAAAACAGGAACTGTAGGAATATAGAAACCCTGGGAAAATAGGAACCCTAGGAATATTGGACCCTTGGGAAAATAGGAACTCGAGGATTATAGAACCCCTGGGAAAATATGAACCGTAGGAATATAGAAATCTTGGGAAATAGGAACTCTGGGAATATATAAACTTTGGGAAAACAGCAACTCTAGGAATATAGAAACCCTGGTAATATAGTGCCCTGGGAAAATAGAAACTTGGGAATACTATATGAAACCTGGCAATATATGAGATCCTGGAAAAAAAAAAGACGTTGGGAATATAGTGTCCTGTGAATATCAGAACCCTGGGAAAATAGGACCTGGGGCATATAGGAACCTTGGCAGTCTCGGAATTCTGGTGATATAGTGCCCTGTGAAAATAGTATCACTGAATATAGGAAGCCTGAGAAAATAGAATTCCGAGGAATAAAGGAAACCTGTGAATACAGTATCTTGGGAAAGTCGGACCCTATATACCAGTACAGGGAGCCTGGGAATACATGCGACAGCTGCATGGACTGACACAAGCTGCTCCATATCATAAAGATAAACCCAATGTCAAAACTGATATCAAGGTGACAACTAACAACTGTAAATAGAATTGTATCGCATGTTTATGGAGCACTGCATTAGATACATGAGCAGCTTATATCAGTCTTGTTAGTATGAGACATTTTATGACATTTTCTAAAGTAAATATTAAAGTATAACACATCCAAACACATTAAATACCATTTTAAAGCAATGCATGAATGTTGATGGAGCACTGAATAACATATAGAGTCATGTACGAGTGGATATGAACAGCTGATTCCGGACATGATGCTCACAAACCTGACATTATGTTAAACAAGTTAAACATTTCCAATGATGTATAATTGCTATAAACATTATTAATAACGCTTAAAAAACAGCTCACATAATGCTTGCTTATGTGGCCTTTATAACTTGCTTCTAGAGGAATTTGTTGTTGTTTTTTTTATATGTTATAAACATGTTATGCATGTCCTGATAAAAGCTGCTCAGATACACTTCTGTATTCTCTGGCGAGACACTCTGGGTCAGGTATAGCTTTAACTCGAGCGTCTTGTCTGAAAGTGTGTCCTCTACTGTACAGTCCTGAGGGAATAATAATAATAATAATAATAATAATAATAATAATAATAATAATAACAACCACCTTTTTATATTGCACATACAATTTACAGTAAAATTCTTACATGAAGATCAAATAAATTAAACACAATTAAAAAAAATTAAATTATAAGAAAACTATTTAATCAATATAATGTACTATTAAAGATGCATTTTCATTTCATTCCTAATCAAGAATATACATGCATTTAAAAACACCATTTCTTCATTATTTCCTTATTTATTTTTTACATAAAGGCTCACAATATAAACACTCATGATGAGATTATGGATTATGGTGGGAGACGGGATTAGGATTATGTTTTAGCGAAAGGTTAAGGTCATGATTTGTGTTGGTTTTCAAGTAAGTCTCTTAACAAAGGCTCAGATATTCATGATTATGCACAACATTTTATTTAAAAAATGATGCTCTGTTGAAATATAAAATGTAATATTTATTCCTCTAGAGCTTTAATTATAAACCTTGATCAACTTAGTAAACTACAGTCCTTAACAATACCTATTAAAAATGACAGAATAATAAAAGTAGTCTTAAAAATGAAATAAATAAATAAATAAATAAATAAATAAACAATTATGATTAAAAAACATAATAGTTAGAGGCATAAAGAGCATATTTATTATGGAATGTGTGTACTGCAAATCCTCTACACAAACTCTGTGTGTGTGTGTGTGTGTGTGTGTGTGTGTGTGTGTGTGTGTGTGTGTGTGTGTGTGTGTGTGTATCAGGCTATCCGTGCTATTAATGGCAGCGATTCTCAGGAAGTGAGCGCTGAAGAGTTCACCAACTGTGTGTTTGACAGGATCGATGTGAACGGAGACGGTGAGTCAGTGACTCAAACACGTTATTTATTATTCAATCACATGCACAAATCACAAATAAGTTACAAACCGCTCAACTTAGTGCTCATAGTTTCTTCTTACTTCAATCGTTCACTCTGCTTGGGAGTGTTTACTAGAAAAGGTTCCAAGTAGAACCCATTTAGGATTCTAGAAACCCATCATTATTCAACAAACCTTTTACAAACCCTACAAAAGTGTTCCAAACAGAAAATGTTCCAAACAGAACCATTTAAAGAGCTAAAGAATCTCTCAGAAAGGGCCGCAAGTTTAGGAGGCGAAGAACCTTTTACGTATTATCCAGTAAAGTCTTTAAGAACTCATGAAGAGTCCCACAAAAGCTATGTTCCCTATCAGACAGGGTTCTATGTATAAACCTTTTATAAGGCCAAGAACCCATAATTATCCAATGAACCTTTTTAAGGAAGTTTAAGAACACTAAAGTGTTGAGAACATTTTAAGAGCATTCACCTATCAGAAACGGTCTCAAGTAGAACCCTGCTAAGAGGTAAAGAACCCTAAAAAAAGAGTTTCCCTTAGAAAAGGTTTCACATGGAACCCTTCTGAAGATATAAAGGGCCTTTAATTATTCAAAAACTCTTAAAGAACCTTACAGAGGTATTTCCCTCTTACTCCTTTTTGACCAACAGGGAACGGGTTCTTGAACTGTTCAGGATTCTTTGAACCTTGGAGCCAGCTAGTGAACTGGCCCACATTTTGACCAGTTTTGAACAGAACTGTTGTAATCAAGGACGCGTCATGAACGGAGGGTCTGGCACAATTCACAGCTGGAGTAAACAGTCCTAGTAAGATGGCGGAGCTCATTGATTAACTCCGATCTTTTGTTCTGTTGTTGCAGATATTTGTTTTTGGTCCATTTTTTCTGAAGATGTTTTCTTTTCTGTTGCATTCCCCATTGCTGCACTCTGCTTTCTCTCCAAACTAATGACACGCCCACTGATGTCATCATGGTTCACGCTGGAAAAACCAGCTATATTTCAGTTCCAGATGTGAACCAAGTTTTCAGGTTCCGAACCAATTTATTTTTGGGTGAAATGGTCTGAACGGGTCATAATTTGGTGCACGAACAAAAACAGAACCCATTCCCTGTTGGTCGAAAAGGGATATATGAGAAACAGTTGTATGTAGAACATCAGAAGGCGGAGAACCCTTAACTATCCAGTTTACCCTTAAAGAACTCTTGAAGACCATTCACTTACCAGAAAGGGTTCCATGTGTCTTTTTAGGAGGCTGAGAACGTGTAATGATCCAAAGAGCCCTTAAAGGACTCTTAAAGAGCTGTTTTCCCCCTAAAGAGTGTACCAAGATAGAGAAATGTTAAACTCCTGACAGGCTCTAGATATTAAGAAGAAAATAACGAGCAATAATTTGGAGTTTATACTGAAGACTTACCCAGTTAATAAATACACTCTTAGAAAAAAAAAAGGTTTTTCAGGGGTTCTTCAAAAGATTCTTTGGATATTTAAGGGTTCTTAGCCCCATAAAAGGGTTCAACTTAGAATCCTATCTGATAGGACTCTGTTGAAGGTTTCTTCAAGGGTTCTTTAATTGTTCATTGGATATTTAAGCTTCTCAAATGTTCTGTTTGGAACCCTTTCTGATTGGAAAACACTGCCGTTTTCTACATAAAAGCTTTAAGCGGTTCCTCCAGAGGAACAACCAAAGAACCATTTGAGAGTCATGTGGTCAGATGTTATTAAAAAAAAAAATAGCTACAAGATATGAGGTTTTATTTAATATTTAATACAAGATATGAGGTTTTATTTTCTTCCCTGAACAGGTGAGCTGTCACTAGAGGAGTTTGTTGAAGGAGCACGACGAGATGAAGAGTTCATGGAGGTGATGATGAAGAGCGTGGACCTCAGTCACATTGTGGCCATGATCCACAACCGCAGGAACAGTGTGTAAGAGCAAGAACTTCACCACAATGGTGAGAACAAGCTCTCAGGATGAAGTCCTTTTCAACAATTATCAGTAGAGCAAACGGTGGTTGGTGAACTTTTTTCACAAGCAGAGAGAACGTTACAGTTGGGTTGCACTCCGGTACTGTTTTTAACATGCTCCACAGACGTCCTCTTACTATTTTCTATTAGATGAATTCCCTTAAATACATCTCAAAGTGGTTAAAGTTTTCCCGAAACAGTTTCCTTTCCAAAACATTGTTTACTAGCATTACCAGCTAGTTAGCAAGTCAGTAATGAATGCTATGCTATGTTTAAACAGTCACTGATTTTACAAGAAAAAAAAATCAACAAATATTTTGAAATAATTATAAATAAATGACACACTCTTGTGCCATATCCATGACCTCAGTTCACAAATTGTGACACAATGTTTTTCCAATAAGGTGGAACTCATAGCCGTTAGCAGCTGATGCTAAATCAAAATACAATAAAATATTAGCTACACAGCGTCTTACTACAAAACATCTGAGGTAAATGTTGATATTCCTGATATATTCGTCTTGTTTTCACTCACTACGTCCTGACTTTAGCCATATAAACGATGTACCAATGGCATGCTAGCTAGCGTAATCATAATTTTAGCCTCACAATGTTTTTTATTCGTAATTTTCCAACATATCTGGGGAAAATGTTGATATTCTGAATAGTTGTCTTTATTCTACCATCATTCTGTCCTTACACTGTGTAGAAATGACTTAGCAGCTGCACGTTAGCTCAGTGAATGAGAAATATAGCCATAAAGCCTTTTTTTTTTAGTAATTTACCAACACATTTGAGGTAAATGTTGTTGTTCCTGACAGATTAGTCGAGTTTTTACTCACTTACGTCCTTACCTTAGCCATATAAACGATGTACCAATTGCATGCTAGCTAGTGTAATCATAATTTTAGCCTCAGAATGTTTCTTATTAGTAATTTACCAGCATATCTGAGGTAAATGTTGATATTCCTGATAGTTCTGTCTGGTTTCTATCATCATTCTGTCCTTCCACTGTGCAGAAATGAATTAGCAGCTACATGCTAGTTAGATGAATGAGAATTCTAGCCATACAGTGTCTTTTCTTAGTAATTCACCAAAACATCTGAGAGAAACATTGATGTTCCTGATAGTTCTGTCTCGTTTCCACTGTCACCGTCTTCACGCAATCCGTATTAAAAAAAAGCAAACACTAATAGTTTGGTGTTGCAGGGCTAAGTTGCTAGCCTTAATGGCCGGTTTTACAAACCGAAAAAATAACCTCTGGATAGCTAACCTCTGGTTATAAATGTCTGGCGATTATGTTATGTTTTCGTTTTACAAACCAAAATAACCTCTGGTTACGAAACCAGAGAGATAACTTCTCGAATTAAAAC
>JAPFFA010000014.1:2167478-2178295 GCA_026153275.1 Sciades herzbergii
GCCTTCCAAGTAGTGTTCGGGAATCAGACACAGTCTCAGTGTTTAAGTCGAGGCTGAAAACATATCTGTTTAGTCAACCTTTTTGTTAATAGCTTTTATTAGGTAAAGGAGCAGAACTGGAGGATCCCCAAGTATGGAGTGTTTTTGGTAAACTGGGATGTATGAATGCTGTTGCGCCCCCCACTCTCACGCGTTCACTCAGGTTTGTTGACGGTGGAGTGGCTGGCTGCTTTATGTCCCAGGGCTCCCTCATGTCTGTGTTACCTTCTGGTTCTCCCTTTTAGTGATGCTGTCACAGTTAGTCTTGTCGGAGTCTCTGCTGGCACTCAGTACACAATGTACACTGTTCTTAACCATTAGGTGACAACGGGCATACCTAATAATCTCTCTCTCTCTCTCTCTCTCTGTCGAGTTACACATCAATCATGAGATAACAGTGATGCTGGCCTCTCTTGCTCCTTGGACTTGCCTGATCCATCCTGATGCCCTACTTTTGGCAGGAGTCTCATTACATTGCTTCTGTGGATGACGGCCCCATATGGACAGTCTGAAGATACACTTAGAAGACGCTCTGGACACTTACAGTTTTGCTATGATGGCATCAGTCTACAATCACCATGATAACTTTAGGACTGCTGTTGTCATGAACAGTTTTGCACTCAAGTCTCCATCAATGAACAGTTGATAACTTCAACAAAACAAACGTGGTTACATAGTTGTACATTGTGACTATAGAGGACACATTTATCGAAGTGATTTATTTATAATCAGGTTATCTGTTATAGCCCAGATAAGAATGGGCTCCCTTTTGAGTCTGATTCCTCTCAAGGTTTCTTCCTCATGTCGTCTGAGGGAGTTTTTCCTCACCACTCTCGCCTCAGGCTTTATCAGGGATAAATAATTTTCTTAGGGATAAAATTAGCACATATGTTTAAGTCTTTATTTTTCTGGAAAGCTGCTTTGCAACAATGTCTGTTGTTAAAAGTGTGAAAAAATTAATTGATTTGACTACTGCATGCTAAGACACGCAAATTAATGGACAGCATGTGTATTAGCATGTAACCAATGTACTGCATGCTAACACACAGAAACTAACATACTGTATGCTAATACACAGGAATGAACATCCTGCAGTACATGCTAATACACAGTTACTAAAGTACGGCATTTAATACACAGTAACTAACGTACTATATGCTAGCACAGTTACTAATGGATTGTATGCTAATATACAGTTACTACTGTACTATATGGTAATATACAGTTATGAAAGTACTGCATGCTAATAAAGTCATGTCATAAGTCCTTCTTGCGCCAGAATCTGGTCTTCCCGGGCAGGCTCCTGTCCCAGGACTACCCAGGCCCTTAAGCCATATTAGGCAGCACTGATCTCTGTTTCCATAGCCCTCGGCCTCTCGCTTACACAGCTAGGGTGACAGTTGGGGGACAGTCCTCTGGTAACCGCGAGAGTTTGACTCCCCACCCGCATTTGTATTACAGCGTGCCTTGCCAGATGGCAGTAGGTACCATTTTTATGATGGTCTTTGGTATGACCCAACTGCAAGTAGAACTCACGATCTCCTGATGGAGAGGTGGCCACGCTAAGCACTAGGCTAGCTCGCGGTACTGCATGCTAATACACAGTAACTAACAGAGAACATGCTAATACATAGTTACTGTTGTACCATATGCGAATACACAGGAATTAACATACTGCATGCTAAGACACAGTAACTTACGGACTGCATGGTAACACAGTAACTTATGAATGAATGAATGACTTATGTACTGAAAGCTAATACAGTGAGTAACATACTGTATGCTAATACATAGTTACTAACGGACGGTATAATAATACACAGTAACTTACGGACTGCATGCGGACGCACAGCAATTAACGTACTGCATGCTAATACACGGTAACTAACCTACTGCATGCTAATACACAGTAACTAACGTACTGCATGCTAATACATGGTAATTAATGTACTGTATACTAATACACAGTAACTGATGTCCAACATAATAATACAGAGTTACTAATGTACTGCATGCTACACAGTAACCTACGGACTGCATGCGGACACACAGTAGCTAATGTACTGCATGCTAATACATGGTAAATAATGTAGTGCTTGCTAATACACAGTTACTAACATACTGCATGCTAATACACAGCTACTAATGGACTGTATCCTAATACAAAGGAACTAACGTGCTGTATACTAATACACAGCTACTGATGGACTGTATGCTAATAAATAGTAACTAATGTACTGTATGCTAATATACAGTGACTAACAGAATGTGCACTATTACACATTTACTATCGGACTGCATGCTAATACACTTTCACTAACATACTGCATGCAAAAACACAGTTACTAACGGACTGTATGCTAAGGCACTTTAAAATACTGAAATGGACTGCATGCTAATACACAGTTACTAACAGACTCTGTGCTAAAACAGAGTAACTAACATACTGTATGCTAATAAACAGTTACTAACGCACTGCATGCGACTACACTTACATTAATGTACATCATGATAATACACAGCAACTAACGTACTGTGTGCTAATACACTTTAACTAATGTATGACACGCTACAACACAGTCACTATATGCTAATACACAGTTACTAACGTACTGCATGCTAACGCACAATAACTAACGGACTGTATGCTAAGACACAGTTAATACTGTACTGTATGCTAATATATAGTTAATAACATACTGCATGTTAATACACAAACTAGCATCCTGCATGCTAAAACACAGTTACTAACATACCGTATGCTAACACACAGTTATTATTGGACTGTATGCTAAAACACAGTAACTAACATACTGTTTACTAATACACACTTCCTAATGTACTGTATGCTAATCAAAAGTTACTAACCTACTGCATGCTAATACACAGCAACTAACCTACTGCATGCTTGTACACAGTAACTAACAGAATGCATGCTAACACACAGTAACTAATGGACTGCATGCTAATACAAATTAACAAATGTCCTGTATGCTAATTTCGTTACTAACATACTGCATGCTAATACACAATAACGCAGGGAAAGCATGCTAATACATTTTAACTAATGTACTGCATGCTAATACACGGTTACTAACGGTCTGTATGTTAATACACAGTTACTAACGAACTGTATGCTAAAACAGTTTAATATACTGTATGCTAATACACAGTAACTAATGGACTACATGCGAATTCACAGTTACGATTGGACTGTGTGCTAATACATTAAAGTCTTCTATGCTAATACACAGTCACTAATGTACTAAACGCTAATACACAGTTACTAACATACTGCATGCTAACGCATGTAGCTTATGGACTGTATGCAAAGACACAGTTAATAACATCTAAAGCACAGTTATTAATGTAATGTATGCTAACACACAATTACTACCGTTCTGTATGCTGACACATTAACTAACGGACTACATGCTGAGACACAATTACTAACATACTGAATGATAACAGACAGTAACTAACAGACTGTGTGCTAATACACGTTAACTAACATACTGTATGCTAATAAACAATTACTAACTTACTGCATGCTAGCACACACTGACGAGTGTACTATATGCTAAAACATTTTAATTAACGGACTGCATGCTAGCACACAGTAACTAACATGTTGCATGCTAATTCATAGTAATCAGTGGGCTGCATGCTAACACCCACTGACAAAAGGACTGTATGCTAAGACACAGTAACTAACGTCCTGAATACACAGTTACAAACGTATTGCATGCTAATACATAATACCTAATGTACTGTATGCGAATACATTTGAACTGTCCTGCAGGCTAATACACAGTTACTAATGTACTGTATGCTAATACACCTACTGCATGCTAATACAAACTTACTAATGGACTATATGCTGAAAAACTTCAACTAACATACTGCATGCTAATTTACAGCAACTAACGTACTGCATGATAACACACAGAAACTAATGGACTGTATGCTAATATACAGTTACTAATGGAATATATGGTAATACACAGTTATTAACATACTGCATGCAAACACACAGTAACTAACATACTGTATGCTAATATACAGTAACCAGCGTGCTGCATGCTAACACGCACTGGCTAACAGACTATATGCTAAGACACAGTAACTAACTTCCTGCATGCTAATGTGCAGTTATTAACGTACTGTATGCTAATACACAGTAACCAGTTTGCTGCATTCTAACACCCACTGACTAACGTACTGTATGCTAAGACACAGTAACCAGTGTGCTGCATGCTAACACCCACTGACTAACGGACTGTATGCTAAGACACAGTTACTAACGTATTGCATGGTAATACACAATACCTAACGTACTGCATGTTAATACACTTTAATGTCCTATATGCTAAGACACAATACCTAATGTACTCCATGCTAATACACAGTAACCAGCGTGCTGCATGCTAACACCTACTGATGAACGGACTGTATGCTAAGACACAGTAAATAACGTCTTGCATGCTAATACACAATACCTAAAGTACTGCATGCTAATACACATCCACTATATGCTAAAACACTTTAACTGATGTACTGCATGCTAATTTACAGTAACTAACATGCATAGTTACTAGTGTACTGCATCCTAACACACAGGAACTAACAGACTGTATGCTAATACACAGTTACTAACAGACTGTATGCTAATACACAGTTACTAACGGACTATATGGTAATACACAGTTATTAACGTACTGCATGCGAACACACAGTAACTAACGTACTGCATGCTAATATACAGTAACTAGCGTGCTGCATGCTAACACCCACTGACTAACGTCCTGCATGCTAATACAGGATTACTAACATATTGCATGCTAATACACAATACCTAAAGTACTGCATGCTAATACACATGTACTATATGCTAAAACACTTTAACTAACATACTGCATGCTAATTCACAGCAACTACTGGACCGCATACTAATGCATAGTTACTAAGGTACT
This sequence comes from Sciades herzbergii, assembly GCA_026153275.1. NCBI lineage: Eukaryota > Metazoa > Chordata > Actinopteri > Siluriformes > Ariidae > Sciades > Sciades herzbergii. The sequence goes on from JAPFFA010000014.1 coordinate 2,172,491, forward strand.
GCATGCTAACACAGAGGAACTAATGGACTGCATGCTAATACACTTTAACTAATGTACTGCATGCTAATATACACTAACCTACTATATGCTAACATGCTTTAACTAATGTACTGCATGCAAATTCACAGCAACTAATGGACCGTATGCTAATGCATAATTACTAAGGTACCTAATGTACCTTATACCTAATGTACTGCATGTTAATGCACAGTAACTAGCATGCTGCATGCTAACACCCACTGACTAACGGACTGTATGCTAAGACACCGTAACTAACATCCTGCATGCTAATACACATTAACTAATGTCCTGCATGCTAATACACTTGAACTAATGTACTGCATGCAAATACACGTTAACTAACTATATGCGAAAACACTTGAACTAACATACTGCATGCTAATTCACAGCAACTAACAGACCATATGCGAATGCATTGTTGCTAATGTACTGCATGCTAACACACATAAACTAACGGACTGTATGCTAATACACTTTAACTAATGTACTGCATGCTAATACACAGTAACCAGTGTGCTGCATGCTAACATGCACTAAGTAACAGACTGTAAGTGAAGTCAAAGTGACTAACATACTGTATGCTATTGCACAGTCATTAGCGTACTGAATGCTAATACACAGCAACCAGCATGCTGCAGGTTAAAACCCACTAATTAATGTACTGTATGCTAATACACAGTTATTAATGTGCTGTACGCTAATACATGGTTACTAACGGACTGTATGCTAATACACTTTAACTAATGTACTGCATGCTAATACACAGTAACCAGTGTGCTGCATGTTAAAACCCACTAATCAATGTCCTGTAGGCTAATACACAGTTACTAATGTGCTGTATGCTAATACAAGGTTACTAACGGACTGTATGCTAATACACTTGATCTAATATTCTGCATGCTAACACACAGTTACTAACATATCGCGTGCTAATATACAGTTATTAACGTACTGGATATTGATACACAATAACTCATGGACTGCATGTTAGTGCACAGTTACTAACATACTGTATGCTGATACATGTTAACAAATGTACTGTATGCTAATTCACAGTTACTGACATACTGCATGCTAATACATTTTAACTAATGTATTGCATGCTAATACACATCAACTAATGGACCGTACGCGAATGAATAGTTACTAAAGTACTGCATGCTAAAACACTTTAACTAATGTACTGTATGCTAATACATGGTAACTAATGGATTGTATGCTAACACTTTAACTAACGCACTGCATGCTAAGACACAGTTACTAATGTACTGGATGCTGTTACACAGTTATTAATGTATTGCATGCTAGTACACTTGAACTAACGTACTGCATGCTAATGCATGGTTACTAACGCACTGTATGCTAATACACAGTTACTAATGTACTGTATACTAATACACTTTAATTAATGTACTGCATGCTAATACACACTAACATACTATATGCTAATACACTTTAACATACTGCATGCTAATACACAACAAATAATGGACTGGATGCAAATACATAGTTTCTAACGTACTGCATACTAACATAGTAACTAACAGACTGTATGCTAATACACGATTACTAACGGTCTGTGTCTTAATACACAGGAACAAATGGAGTGCATGCTATTACACAGTTACTAGTGGGCTATATGCTAACACAATAACTCACGCACTGCATCACAGTTACTAATGTACTGCATGCTAATACACAGCAACCAGTGTACTGCATGCTAACACCCACTAACTAACGGACTGTATGTGAAGTCACAGTTACTAACGTACTGCATGCTATTGCATAGTCACTAGTGTACTGTAAGCTAATACACAGTTACTAAAGTACTGTATGGTAATATCACTGTAACCAGCGTGCTGCATGCTGAAACCCACTAACTAAGGGACTGTATGCTAAGACACAGTTATTAACGTACAGTATGCTAATTCAGACTTACTAATGTACAGTATGCTGATACACAGTTCCCAACTTACTGTATGCTAATCCACGTCAATTAACATACTGTATGCTAAGCCCCAGTTACTAACATACTGCATGCTAATATGCAGTAACCGACGTACTGTCTGCCGAGACACAGGAACTAACGGAGTGTATACTATTCCACAGTTACTAATGTACTGTATGGTGATACACTTTAACTGACGGAATGTATGTTAAGACATTTTAATTAACGTACTGCATGCTAATACACAGTTACTTACAAAATGTATGCTAATACACAGCAACTAATGTACTGTATGCTAATACAGTGTTCCTAACGGTTTGCATGCTATTACACTTTAACTAATGTACTGAATGCAAAAATGTATTGACGGACTGCATGTGAATACACAGGTGGTAACGCACTGTATGCTAATACACAGTAAGAAATGGACTGTATGCTCATCCACTTCAACTAACGTACTGTATGCTAATACACAGTCACTAACATACTGGTTGCTAATATACAGTTAGTAACGAACTGTATGCTGATACCCAGTTACTAACGCACTGTATGCTAATACACTTTAACTAACGGACGGTATGTTAAGACACTTTAATTCATGTACTGTCTGTTGATACATAGCTACTAACATACTGCATGGTAATATGCACTAACCGACGTACTGTATGCTGAGACACAGGAACTAACGGACTGTATGCTGATACACTTTACCTAATGGAATGTATGCTAAGACACTTTAATTAACGTACCGCATGCTAATTCACAGTTACTAACATCCTGCATACTAATACATAGTTACTAACGGACTGTCAGTTGATACACAGTTACCAACTTACTGCATGCAAATGCACAGTTACTAATGTCCTGCACGCTAATACACTTGATCTAATGTCCTGCATGCTAATACACTTTACCTAACGAACTGTATGCAGAGACACAGTAACTGACAGACTGCATGCTAATTCACAGTTACTAATGGACTGTACATTACATGGCATTTAGGAGACGATCTTATCCAGAGCAACGAATGAGTGCAAAAGTCGGGTACACAAAGTGCTCAACTTCTATACAAGAAAGTTCTAGTGCCAACTGAACAAGTGACAGCAATACCTAGTGTAATATGCTGTTGAAATCCCAATACTCAAACAGCCAAGGAAACAAATCAACCATATAAAGTATAATCAAATACAGACCTCAAAACTGCTAACCCCAGGCTTGGTTGGTCTAGACCGAAACGCAATTACACAGTGGGCAGGAAAGAAGGGGAGAGGTGCAGTCTGAAGAGGTGAGTCTTCAGTCTGCGCATTAAGGTGGTCAGTTCTGACCTCAATGAGAAGGTCATTCTACCAACGTGGTACCAGAACAGACAGCAGTCTTGAGCGGGCTGGGTAGGAGCGGAGAGGAGGAAGGGCCAGGCAACCAGTAGTAGTGGAGCGTAGGGATCTGGCTGGTGTGTAGGGGCAGAACAGACTGTGGAGGTATGGTGGTGCTAACCCTTTGAGAGCCTGGTAAGCTAGTACCAATGTCTTAAATTTGATGCGAGCTGCAATAGGTAGCCAGTGTAGGTCAGCAAACAGAGAGGTGACATGGGAAGAATGAGGGAGGTTGTAGACCAGGCGAGCTGCAGCATTCTGGATGATCTGCAGGGGTCTGATGGCAGAAGCTGGAAGGCCAGCAAGGAGAGAGTTGCAGGAGAGTAAGAAAGGGGCGGATCCTTCAGCTGTTGCAGAGGAGGAATCTACACGTCTAGGTCACCGCAGCGATGCTCACTGAGGAGGAGACTTTGTTCTTGAACACGACCCCTAGGTTCTTTGCACTGGGTGAAGGAGACCGAGAGATGTCTCCCAGGGAGATGACAACATCCAGGGGTGGAGAAGATGAAGCAAAAATGTAGATTACCTCTGTCTTGCCTGCGTTGAGCTTCAGGTGATGGTTGTTCATCCAGCTTCAGATGTCACGCAGGCAATCAGAGATGTGAGTGGAGATTTGTGTGTCGGAAGGAGGAAAAGAGAGAAACCGTTGGGTGTCATCAGCATAGCAGTGGTAGGATAGACCATGAGCAGAGATAATTGGGCCAAGCAACTGGGTGTAGATGGAGAAGAGAAGCGGACCAAGGACTGAACCTTGAGGGACACCTGTGGTAAGTGGGCGTGGTGCTGATACAGTACCAGACCAGGTAACCTGCAAGGAGTGACCAGAGAGGTAGGACTTGAACCAGTCTAGGGCTGTCCCACAGATCCCTAGAGCTGATAAGGATGACAGGAAGATGGAGTGATCAACAGTGTCAAATGCAGCAGAGAGATCAAGGAGGATCAGGACCGAGGAGAAGTTGGCAGCACGTGCTGCATGAAGTGCCTCACTGACTGAGAGAAGTGCAGTCTTGGCTGAGTGTCTGGCTTGGAAGCCAGACTGGTGAGGATCCAGGAGGTTGTTCCGTGAGACAAAAGAGGAGAGTTGGTTAGCAACAGCACGTTCAAGCGTCTTTGACTGGAAGGGGAGAAGAGAAACGGGTCGGTAGTTCTGGATGACAGAGGGGTCAAAGGTGGGTTTTTTCAGCAGAGGGGTGATGTGGGCCCTGTATGTATGCTGATACACTTTAACTAACATACTACATGCTAATACACAGTAACTAACGGACTGTATGCTAATACAGAGTCACGGTCGGACTGTGAGCTGAACACAGTTACCGACTTACTGTATGCTAATACACAGTAACTAATGGACTGCTTGCTTATACACGTTAACTAACATACTGCATACTAAAACACAGTCACTAACGTACTGTATGGTAATACACAGTATCCACCGTACTGAATGCCGAGACACAGTGACTAACGCACTGGATGCTAATAGACAGTTACTAACTTATTCCGTGTTAATACACAGTCACTAATGCACTGTTTGCTAAGAAACAATTACTCACGTATTGCATGCAAAAACAGAAACTAACATACTGTATGCCAATACACTGTAACGAATGTCCACTGGAATGGACATGACATATTCTTTGGTTTAAACCAATAAAAATGTTTATTTTTTCAATTTGAATAATGCTTGGTCACTGACTGGTTCCTGATTATCCAAACACAATGAAATCATGACCTGTAACTTGCTCTGAGCAAGTTTCAGCCATCACACAAGACGAGTGCGGCTCACCATGTTGGCAGGAGGAGGAGCAAGCACCTTTTTCACCTTTCAAATATTAATTTATGTCTATGGTAACCTAATATATTTGCACTAAATATAATCTTAATCTTATCAAGTGATTGTATTTAAAGTTAATTTGAATATATTTCAAAGCTGTAAAGCACAGGAATTTTTTTTTTTTTTTTAAGTTTATTATCCATCATAATGGACATCCGGTCCTGAAAGACAACAGCAGGAGCTTGATGATTTAGTGTTAGTAGACCAGGTTGTGAATTTCTGGAAGAATTTTAGAGCTAACATGTAGTTTGACAATATATTAATCGTTATCAAAGTCATTTTGTATAATGTACTTTTAGAGTATGAAGTCACAGACTTTCTTGAACTTCTGAAAAATGCAGAACTATCCGATATTGACTGCTTGGATTGAGGAAATGAAGCAGGTGAGACCAGGAGTAAGGGAGTGAAGTGAGTAAAATATATATATGTTATTTACCAGCTGGGAGGTCCATCTTGTGAAATACCGTGACCGAGGTCTTGAAAGTACTGAGCGAGGCCCTCTGGGCCGAAGTCAGTATTCAAGGCCGAGGTCACGGTATTTCATCATACGGACCAACCTTAAGCTGATAAATAATATATTTATTTTTTTCTTTACCAAATTCTAACAGAAAACGAGAGCGCCCGAAAGGGAA
>JAPFFA010000014.1:2206603-2222058 GCA_026153275.1 Sciades herzbergii
GGGCGGCCTTGGGCTGAGGTGCCCTTGAGCAAGGTACCTGACCCCTGACTGCTCCCCGGGCGCTCTGGTGTGGCTGCTCACTGCTCTGAGTGCTTCAGATGGGTTAAATGCAGAGGATGAATTTCACTGTGCTTGAAGTGCGCATGTGACGAATAAAGGTTTCTTCTTCTCATGGACTGTATGTTAATACACAGTTACTAATGGACTGTATGCTAAAACACAGTAACTCACATTCGGCTGCTGATACACACTTACCAACGGACTTTATGCTTCATACACAGTTACTAAAGTACTGTATACTGATACACAGTTATTAACATACTGTATGCTGATACACAGTTACGAACATATGACATGCCAATACTCAATTACTAACGGACTTCATGCTAATATACAGTTACTAATGGACTGCATGTTGATACACAGTTACTAACGGATTGTGTGCTGATATGCAATTACGAGTGGATTGTTTGCTGATACACAGTTTCTAAAGGACTATATGCTGTTACACACTAACTAATGTAATGCATGCTAATACAGGGTTACTAACGGACTGTATACTGATAAACACTTATTAATTGACTGTATGCTGACACACTAACTAGCATGTATGCTGATACACACTAATGTAGCACATGCTAATATACAGTAACTAATGTACTGCATGCAAATATACAGTCACTCATGTACTGTATGCTAAATCACAGTTACTAATGGACTGCATGCTAATACAGAGTAACTAACGGACGGTATACTGATAAACACTTATTAATGGACTGTATGCTGACACACTAACTAACATATTGTGTGCTGATACACACTAATGTACTGCATGCTAATATACAGTAACTAATGTAGTGTATGCTAATACACAGGAACTAACGGACTGTATGCTGATACACACAAACATTCTGCATGCTAATACACGGTTACTAACGGACTGTATTCTGATAGACACTAACTAACATACTGCATGCTGATACACACTAAATAACGTACTGCATGAGAAGACACACAAACTAATGTACCACATGCTGATACACAGTAACGAACGTACTACATGCTGATATGCAGTTACTAATGTACTGTATGCTAATACACAGGAAGGAACGTACAACATACTAATACACAGTAACTAACAAACTGCATGCTAATACCCAGTTACTAATGTATTGCATGCTAATACACAGTAACATACAGACTACATGCTAATACACAGTTGCTAACATACTGTATGCTAATACGCAGTTACTAATGTACTGTATGCTAATACACAGGAACGAACATACAACATGCTAAGACATAGGTATCAACATACTGTATAATAATACACAGTTACTATGATACAGTATGCTAATGCTGAGGAACTACTTTAATGCGTTAACACACAGGTACTGACTGACTGTATGGTAATATACAGTAACTGACGTACTGTATGCTAATACACAGTAGCTAACGTAGTGCATGCTAATACACATTCACGAATGGACTGTATGCTAATACATAGTTACTAACGTACTGCATGCTAATACCCAGTTAGTCACGTACTGTACCATAACTTACAGAGTGTATGCAAATACACAGTTATTAATATTGTGCATGCTAATACAGTAACTAACGTACTGCATGCTATTATGTGGTAACTAACAGACTGTATCTAACACGCAGTAACTAACAAACTGCATGCTAATACAATGTTACAAATGAATTACATGCTCATGCACAGTTATTAATGTACTGCATGCTAATACACAGGAACGAACGTACAACATGCTAATACGCAGGAACTAATGAATAGCATGCTAATACCCAGTTACTAATGTTCTGAATGCTAATGCCCAGTAACACAGAGTAATACACAGTAACTTACAGAATGTATGCTAACACACAGTTATGATCGTACTGCATGCTAATATGCAGTAATTAAAAAATTGTGTGCTAATACACAGTAATTACCATACTGCATACTAATACGCAGTAACTTTTCGAGTGTATGCTAATACACAGGAACTTTGAGAGTATATGCTGATATACAGTTACTAATGGACTGCATGCTATTACGCAGAAACTAATGAACTGTATGCTAACACATGGTTACTAACATTCTGCATGCTGATACAAAGTAACTAACAAAATGCATGCACAGTTATACATAGTAACTAAGGTGCTGTATGGTAATACAACATAACTAAAAAAGTGTATGTTAATATACAGTAACTCATGTATTGTATGCTAATACACAAGTACAAATGTACTGAATGCTAATACCCAGTAATTTTCAAGTGTATGCTAATACACAGGAACTAACAGACTGTCTGCGAATACACAGTAAGTAACAGACAACATGCTAATACACCCTCACTAACATACTGCATTGCACAACACAGTTACTCACATACGGCATGCTAATACACAGTAACTAACGTGCTGCATGATAATACACAGTAACTAATGTACTGTATGGAAATACACAGTAACTAACATACTATAGGTTAATCCATGGTTACTAACATTATGCATGCTAATATACAGTTTTTAACCTACAGCATGCTAATACACAGTTAATAATGTACTGTATGCTAATCCACAGTTACTGACATACTGTATGCTAATGCAGTATAGTATGCAGTGCATGCTAACACACAGTTACAAATGTGCTGCATGTTCATACATAGTAACTTTGAGTGTATGCTGATACACAGTAACAGACTGCATGCTGATACGCAGAAACTAACGTACGACATGCTAATACACAGTGACTAATGTCCTGTATGCTAATACGCAATAACTAACATATTGCATGCTAAGATACATTTGCTAACGTGGTGTGCTAATACGCAGGAACTAACGTACTGTATGTTAATACACAGTTCCTGCCGGACTGCATGTTGATTTACAGAAAATTATGTACTGCATGCTTGTGCACAGTAACTAAAGAACTGTATGATAACACAATAACTAAGATACTGTATGCTAATGCACAGTAATGAAAAGTGTATGCTAATTTACAGTAACTAACAGACTACAAACTAATACACAGTACCTTTTAGAGTGTATGCTAGAATGTACTGCGTGCTAATACACAGTAACTATCCTACTGTATGCTAACACACAGTAACTAACGTACGGCATGCTCATACACAGTAACTAAAGTACTGTACGCTAATACGAAGTTCCTAACATACTGCATACAAATTCAGAGTAACTAACATCCTGCATGTGAATACACAGTTACTAACAGACTGCATGCTAATGCACAGTAACTAATGTACTGCATGCTAATACACAGTAACTATCCTACTGTATGCTAATACACAGTTACTGACGTACTGTATTCTGTCATTCAGTAACTAACGTACTGTATGCAAACACACAGTAACTAACATGCTACATGCTCATACACAGAGTCTAATGTACTATACGCTAATATGAAGTTCCTAACATACTGCATACAAATTCAGAGTAACTAACATCCTGCATGTGAATACACAGTTACTAACAGACTGCATGCTAATGCACAGTAACTAATGTACTGCATGCTAATACACAGTAACTATCCTACTGCATGCTAATACACAGTTACTGACGTACTGTATTCTGTCACACAGTAACTAATATACTGTATGCTAACACACAGTAACTAACATACTGCATGCTCATAGACAGTAACTAAAGTACTGTACGCTAATACGAAGTTTCTAATGTGCTGCATACAAATTCACAGTAACTAACTTCCTGCATGCGAATACACAGTTACTAACAGATTCCATGCTAATACACAGTAACTATCCTACTGTATGCTAATACACAGTTACTGACGTACTGTATTCTGTCACACAGTAACTAACATACTGCATGCTCATAGACAGTAACTAAAGTACTGTACGCTAATACGAAGTTTCTAATGTGCTGCATACAAATTCACAGTAACTAACTTCCTGCATGCGAATACACAGTTACTAACAGATTCCATGCTAATACACAGTAACTATCCTACTGTATGCTAATACACAGTTACTGACGTACTGTATTCTGTCACACAGTAACTAATGTACTGCATGCTCGTACACAATAACTAAAGTACTGTAGGCTAATACGAAGTTCCTAAAGTACTGCATACAAATTCACAGTAACTAACATCCTGCATGCTAACACACAGTTACTAATGGACTGCATGCTAATGCACAGTAACTAATGTACTGCATGCTAATACACAGTAACTTCCTACTGTATGCTAATACACAGTTACTGACGTACCGTATTCTGTCACACAGTAACTAACGTACTGTATGCTAACACGCAATAACTAACATACCACATGCTCATACATAGTAAATAAAGTACTCTACACTAATATGCAGTTCCTAACGTATTGTATACTAATTCAGAGTAACTAATATCCTGCATGCGAATATGCAGTTACTAATGGACTGCATGCTAACACGCAGTTACTAATGGACTGCATGCTAACACGCAGTTACTAACAGACTGCATGCTAAGACACACGTACTAACGTACTACATGCTAATACACAGTAGCTAATAAACTACATGCTAATACATTGTAACTAACGTACTGCATTCTAATGCACAGTAATGAACATATTCCATGCCAATACACAGTCACCAATGGAATGCATGCTGAAAGACAGTTACTAATGTACTTTATTCTGATAGCTAGTTACTAACGTACTGCATGCTAATACACAGTAAGTTACGGACTGCATGCTGGTATACAATAACTAATGTACTGTATACTAATACACAGTTACTAATGTACCGCATGTGATGACACAGTAACTTTTAGAGTGTATGCTAATACACAGTAACAAAAGTACTGTTTGCTGATACACAGTTACTATTTTACTTTATGCTAACACAGTTACTGACGTACTGCTTGCTAATACGCAGTAATTTTTAGAGTGCATACACAGTATCTAATGTATTGTATGCTAATATACGGTAACTCATGAACTGTATGCTCATACACAGTTGCTAACATACTGTATGCTAATATACAGTTACTATCATACTGCATGCTAACACACAGTTACTAACGTACTGCATGCTAATACCCATTAACTAATTTACTGCTTGCTAATACATAGTAATTTTTAGATTGTATGCTAATACACAGTAACTAATGGACTGTATGCTAATACACAGAAACTAGCATACTGTCTGCTAATACAGTTACTAACATATTGTGTGCTAACACACAGTGACTAACGTATTGCATACTAATGCACAGTGACTGCATGCTAATACCCATTGACTTATGTACTGCTTGCTAATACACAGTAATTTTTAGTGTATGCGAATACACATTAACGAATGGACTGTATTCTAAGACACTGTAATTAATGTACTGCATGCTAAGAGACAGTAACTAACATAGTGTATGACAAGTCACAGTAACTAACGTTCAGCATGCTAATACACAGTTACTAACGTACTGCATGTTAGTACACAGTAACTAATGGACTGTATGCTAATAACCAGTTAATAACATGCTGCTGGGTAATACACAGTAACTAACATACTGCATGCTAATACTAACATAGTGCGTGCTCATACACAGTAACATTTAGAGTGTATGCTGATGCACAGTGTCTAATGGACTGCATGGTAAGACATGGTTACTAATGTCCTGTATGCTAATACAGTTACTCACCTAGTGTATGTTAATACGCACTAACTAACTTAGTGCATGCTAATTCACAGTAACTAATGCACTGTATGCTAATGCACAGTATGCTGATATACAGTTACGTACTGCATGCTAATACACAGTAACGTACTGCATGTTGACATACATTGTCACATACTGTATGCTAAAGCACAATAACTAATGAACTGCATGCTAAAACACAGTTACTAACATACTGCATGCTGTTACACAAGAACTAACAAACTGTACGCTAATATTCAGGAACTTAGGTACTGTATTCTAATACACAGTAACTAAAGCCTGTATGCTAATACACAGTATCTTCCGTACTGTATGCTAATAAACAGTTATGAATGTACTGCATGCTAATACAGAGTAACTTTTAGCATGTATGCTAACACACAGGAACTCACGGACTGTATGCAAAAACACAGTAACTAACAGACAACATACTAATACACACTCACTAACGTACTGCATGGTAAAACAGGTACTCACGTACTTCATGTTAGTACACTAACTTTTAGAGTGTATGCTAATACACAGTAACTAATGTCCTCTATGCTAATACACAGTTACTAACCTACTGTATGCTAATACGCACTGTATGCTGAGACAGACTAACTAATGTACTGCATACTAAGAGACAGTAACTAACATAGTGCATGACAAGCCACAGTAACTAACGTTCTGCATGCTAATACACAGTAACTAACGTACTGCATGCTATTACAGACTAACTAATGTACTGATGCTAATACACTCTATCTTATTGTACTCCAACACACAGTTACGAATGGACTGTATGCTGATACACAGTTACTTATGGACTACATGCTAATATACAGTTACTAAAGTACTGCATTCCATTCCAGTGGGTGCTTGGGGCTGAGTGGACTGCTTCAGACATGACAAGCAGATGAAAACCTTGCACCAGACAAATGTAATATGAAATCAAAGAAGACTTCAGCTCTTTGATTAGTCAGCTGTAATGTGTGTAGCATGTGCACAGGATTCTTGGATGACCTCCGTGAGGTGGATGACACCAGAAAGATGGCCTTCACTGACAGAGACCTCAGAAGATTCAACATCAGTATCACTGCTAAATAAAGTTAAATAAAGTTGAAATGAATTGAAGTGCTCTCCAGGAAACCAGTTTCCCTGCCAGCCACTCCCTCAGAGAGGAAAACTACAGCTTCTTCTGGAAGGGCAGAGAACCCAAGGAGCCCCACCAGCATGGAATTGGCTTCGCCATCAAGAACACACTGTTTGTCGCTGTTGAGCTTCTGTCATGCTGCACTGATTGTTTCCTGTCTATCCGCTTGGGTACTGCTGCAGGTCCTGTCAACATTCTCAGTGCCTACGCCCCAACTCTCTTAGTATCAGAAGAAACAAAGAATGAGTTTTATGGACAGCTTGAAGAACTGATTAGAGGATGCCCAAAGGCTGAGTTCCTCTTCAGTGACCTAAATGCCAGGATAGGTGCAGACCACAAATCATCCCCCCCATAGGATATTATGGCACTGGCAAGATCCACAACAATGGTCAGAGACTACTGGAGCTGTGCACCTACCATGACCTCTTCTGCATTACAAACACCTTCTTTGAGGGCAAACCACAGCACAAAGTGTTGTGGAAGCACCCCAGGTCTCACCGCTGGCACCAGCTATATCTCATTATCACCAAATGCTCTGCCCTCAGGAGTGTCCTGTTCACCAGAAGTGACCACAGCACAGACTGTGACACCGATGATGCTCCCATGTGCAGCAAACTGCGTCTACAGCCACGCAAGCTCCACTGCTCCAAGTCTACAGGTTGTCCTTGCATTACAACCGCACAGATGTCACTTCCCCTCAATGTTGAGGAGTATGTGTCCACGCTGGACCAGGCTCTCCAGGATCTGCCAAAACATGATGCCACAGCCAAATGGAATGCCATGAAGGATGCAATCTACAGCACAGCTATGTTCACATTTGGCAAAAAGGAATGGCTCAGCCAGGACTGGTTTAATACTTACATCCTGAGGATGGAACCAGCAATCGAAGCCAAACGGGAAGCCCTCTTGGTCCACAAAAGACACCCAAGCGAAAGCACTCTTGCAGCACTCAGAAGTGCTTGGAGCACCACACAACATCTTGCTAGACAGTGCACCAATCAATACTGGCAGCAACTCTGTCACGAAATACAACGCAGTGCTGATACTCACAATGTTCATGGCATGTACAAAGGCATAAAGAAGGCCTTGGGGCCAACTGTGAAAGAGATTGCTCCAGTCAAAGCTCTCACAGAGGAGAAGATTACCAACCACAAGAAAGAGATGGCCAGATGGGTAGAGCACTACTTTGAATTGTAGTTTTGGGAAACTCTGGCCTCCAACACTGCCCTCATCCATATCAAGGAACTGCCCGTAATGGAGAAACTGAACAAGTTATTATCTGTGGAAGAGCTCAGCAATACCATTGATGCCCTCCCAACAGAAAAGGCACCAGGCATGAAGCCATGAAGCATGGAAAACCTGCCTTGCTTCAGCTGCTGCATGAGCTATTCTGCCTCTGCTGGGAGGAAGGTGGAGTCCCCCATGATATGCGCTACTCCACCTTCATGATATAATAACATGGGAGATTGTAGCAACTGTAACTACAGAGGGATCTTCCTCCTGAGCATCATTGGCAAGTTGTATGCCCACATCCTCATCAACAGGCTGTGGTTGCTTGTGGATCGTGTCTACCCAGAGTCCTAGTGCGGCTTGAGGGCAGGCAGGTCAATGATAGACATGATTTTCTCCCTCTGCCAAGCCCAGGAGAAGAGTAGAGAGCAAGACCAGCCACTCTACATGATGTTCATTGACCTCACCAAGGTCTTTGATCTGGTCAGCAGGAAGGGACTATTCAAACTTCTTAGAAGAACTGATTGCCCCCAAAGCTTCGCAGTATGGTGATCTTATTCCATGCCGATATGAAAGGATCAGTCCTGAATGACAGATCCTCCTCAGACTCCTTTTTCATCAACATTGGATTCAAGCTGCATCTTGACACCAACTCTGTTCAGAATCTTCTTTTCCCTCTGCTTGTCATATGCCTTTGATTCATCCACTGACGGCATCTATCTGCACACCAGATCTGACAGGAAGTTATTCAAACTGGCAGAGAGATGCTCTTCGCTGATGATGTGGCCCTTGTGGCCCACACCGTGGATGCTCTCCAATGACTAGGCAATCGCTTTGCTAATGCTTGCAAACAGTTTCGCCTCACTGTAAGCCTGAAGAAGATGAATGTCAGTACACAAGATGTCACCCCCTCCCCCCATCACCATCAACAACGTCACCCTGGAAGCTGTGAACAACTTTACTTACATGGGGTAAACGGTAAAGAAATTGTGGGAGAACAAAGTGCTGACAGAACATGCAAAGTCTATTAGGACTGTGTTCTCAGTACTTTCCTCAATGGCAGCAAAGCTTGTACCACCTACATGAGGCAAGAACATCAGCTCAATGCATTTTACATGCAGTGTTTAATCACATCCTAGGAATCATCTGGCAAGACCTCCTCCCACACAGTGACATCCTGCAGCACACCAAGAGCCCCAGGATGTACTCCCTGCTGAGCCAACGCTGCCTACAATGGCTGGTACACGTCCAACGTATGGAGGTTAGGAGGATGCCAAAAGACATACTGAATGAGCACTTAACCTAAGGTACCAGAAAAGTTAACTGCCTCTCACTCAGATTGAAGGACAAATGCAAGAGAGACATGAAGGCCAGCAACATCTCCTTAGATAGCTGGGAAACACAGGTCTTGGACAGTTCTGCGTGGCATCAAACTGTCTGCAAGGACATCACAGACACAGACACGAGAAGAGGTCATCTCACCATGGAGAAGAGAGACCAGAAGAACTGTGCTGCAGCAGCTCCAGCAGCCCAGGCCTCTCAGTTCATCTGCACCAACTGCAGCAGTGACTGTCATTCCCACATTGGCCTGCAGAGCCATAGCAAATGATGCCACAACCCATCCAACAAATGACACCCCAAAGGCACATCAAGCATGGTCTCCAGAGACAGAGATGCCAATGATGATGTTGAATTAGCATGCAGTACTTTAGATACTGTGTATTTCCATGTTGTACGTTTATTACTGTGAATTAGCATGTAGTATGTTAGTTACTGTGTATTAGCACGCAGTGTATTGGTAACTGTGCATTAGCATGTAGTCCATTAGTTACTGTGTATTAGCATGTAGTCTGTTAGTTACTGTGTATTAGTATACAATATTTTAGTTACGGTGTATGAGCATGTAGTCTGTTAGTAACTGTGTATTAGTATGTAGTAAGTTACTCTGTATTAGCATAAAGTACTCTGTATTAGCATAAAGTACATTGGTTACTGTGTATCAGCATGTAGTATGTTAGTTACTGTGTATGAGCATACAGTCCATTAGTAACTCTGTATTAGCATGCAGTAAGTTACTGTGTATTAGCATAAAGTATGTTAGTTACTGTGGATTAGCATGTGGTACGTTAGTTACTGTGTATTAGCATGGTGAACATTAGTTACTGTGCATTAGCATGCAGTACATTAATAACTGTGTATTAGCATGCAGTATGTTAGTTATTGTGTATTAGCTTACAGTCCATTAGTTACTGTGTATTAGTATGTAGTCCGTTAGCTACAGTGTATTCATGTCATCCATTAGTTACTGTGTACTAGAATGTTATCCGTCGGTTACTGTGTATTAGCATGCAGTATTTCGTAACTGTGTATTAGCATGAAGTCTGTTAGTTATTGTGTATTAGCATGCAGTACATTCATTGCTATGTATTAGAATATCTTCCATTTGTTCCTGTCTATTAGCATACAGTACACTGGTTACTGTGTATTAGCACGTAGTCCATTATTTACTGTGTATTAGCATGCAGTACATTAGTGACTGTGTTTTAGCATGTCGTCCATTTGTTACTTTGTATTAGCATGCAGTACGTTGGTAACTGTGTTTTAGCATGAAGTATGTTAGGAACTGTGTATTAGTATGAAGTATGTTAGTTACTGTGTATTAGCATGCAATACGTTAGTTTCTGTGTACTCACATGCAGTATGTTAGTTACTATGTATTAGCATGTCATCCGTTTGTGACTGTGTATTAGTATGCAATACGTTAGTTACTATGTATTAGCATGCAATCCATTAGTCAGTGTGCATTAGAATACAGTATGTTAGTTCCTGTGCATTAGCATATAGTCCATTAGTTACTGTGTATTAGCATACAGTACATTAGTCTATTAGCATGTCCTCCATTCATTACTGTGTATTACCATGTTGTCCGTTCGTTATTGTGTATTAGCATGCAGTACACTGGTTATTATGTGTTTGCATATAGTATGTTAGTTACTGTGTGTTAGCCGGCAGTATGCTAGTTCCTGTGTATTTGCATGTAGTCCGTTATTTATTGTGTATTAGCATGTCATACATGTTTACTATGTATTAGCATGCAGTACGTTAGCTACTGTGTACAAGCATGCAGTGAATTATTTACTGTGTATTAGCATGTTGTCCATTAGTAACTGTCTATTAGCATATAGTTTGTTAGTAACTGTGTATTACCATACAGTACGTTAGTTACTATGTATTAACATGTCATCCATTCGTTATTGTGTATTAGCATACAGTACATTAGTTACTGTGTTTTACCATGCCATCCATTAGTTACTGTGTATTAGCATGTTTACTATGAGTTACTGTGTATTAGCATGCAGTACGTTTGTTACATTTTATTACAATGTTGTCCATTTGTTACTGTGTATTAGCACACAGTACGCTATTTACTGTGTATTAGCATGTCACCCATTAGTTACTGTGTATTAGCATGCAGTACGTTAGTTACTGTGTATTAGCATGTAGAGCGTTAGTAACTCTGTATTAGCATACAGTACGTTAGTTAGTGTATTACTGTGTTGAGTGCATTCTTTATTGGCTACTGGAGCTATGGATTAGTTCAAGAGCAGACTAAGTTTTCTGTGTTTTGCCATTTGTTTTCATGATTGGAATACTATGTTTTTTCTGTTGCTTGTATCTGTTGAATACTCTGTTTATTTGCTGCTTGTTAGGCATGTGCTACTCCATTACCTTGCGTTTGCATCTGCTTATGTACTAGATGAGATTCGCCCATCAGTTTCAATTGCGCAAGCAATCAGCTGTTTTATTTGCTAATTACCAGAGCTTTTAGTGTGGTTTTGAGCTCCTTCTCAAAATCTCGCCTCCTCTCCTACCACTCCCATCACCTGTTCATTATGTGTGTCTACACCATTCCTATTTGTGGTTTCACCCACAAAAGGCACTTCCATTGCCATGGCCACCCACGAGGACGATGCCTCTCCAACCTCATCTACCGTTCCATGACTTCCACCGACATCTTCTGGATCACTGCTGGATTATGGAACTGCTAGTCTACCTCACAAAAGGCTGACTTCATCAATGCCCATGCCTCCCTCCTGTCCCTCCACATCCTTGCACTGACTGAGTCCTGGATTTTACCTGACAACACCACAACACCTGCAGCCCTCTCCACCTCCTTCTTCTTTCATACCCCTCGCCCATCTGGTCATCATGGTGGTGGCACTGATTTTTTGATCTCTCAGTCTTGGAAGTTCTCATCTCTTCCACTCTCCCAACTCTCCATTTCCTCCTTTGAATTTCACTCAGTTTCAGTCTCCTCTCCTGTTATTTTTGTCATTGTTGTTTATCGCCCTCCTGACCTTGTGGGATGTTTCTTTGATCAACTGGACATCCTACTCAGCTCCTTTCCAGAAGATGGCACCCCACTGATGCTCCTGTAAGATATCAACCTCCACCTCAAAGCCTCCCACTCTGCTGCCTTCCTTCCACTACTCAACACCTTTGATTTCTCACTGCTGCACTCACCTCCAACCCATAAAGCTGGCACCATTCTAGACCTGGTCTTCCTCAGAAACTGCTCTGCCTCAGATCTACAGTTACCCTTCTCCATCTGTCTGACCACCACTTCATTTCATTCTCCCTTCCCCTTCCTCTGCGCCCATCCTCCTCCCCATCCCCACTGTTACAGTCCATTGTAACCTCCACTCCCTCTCTCCCACCTCTCTTGCCTCCTCTGTCACTTCTTCCCTCCCCCCCCTTTGAATTCTTCTCCAATCTCCTCACTGAATCTGCTGCATCTTCTCTGCTCTCCTCTCTCCCTCATCATTTGACACATTATCTCCTCTTGTCTCCAGGCCAGCAAAATCTTCCCTTCCTAGTCCCTGGATATCTGAAACACTTTGCTCCAACAGAAGCAGTCTACATGCAGCAGAGAGGAAGTGGAGAAAATCCAGGACCCCACCCGACCTGTCTTGCTACCTGTCCCTCCTTGGCAAATTCACGGCTTCACTCAAATCAGCCAAGATCAAGTTTTATCAATCCAAATTTCATACCTCCATCTCCAACCCTCGCCAACTGTTTCATCTGTTTTCTCTTCTCTCCTCAACTCTCCACAAGCTGCACCTCAGTCCTCCATCACTGCAGAGGATTTTGTGGTCTTTTTCGAGGAAAAGATCATGGCAATCCACAACTCCTTCACCACGCCTGCCTCCCCCTCCCACTCACTCCCCACCCTCCCTGTCTCTTCCCCCTTGCTCTCTGCTTTTTCCCCTCTTTCCACTCCTGATGTCTCCAGCTCCTGCTCTCTCACTGTCTGACCACCTGTGCCCTTGACCCTATCCCCTCATCTGTCCTCTAGACTATCACTCCTGACATCCTCCCATTTATCACCTCCCTTGTTAACCTCTCCTTGTCTTCTGGATACTTTCCCTCCAGCTTCAAATGGGCTCACAGCACTCCTCTGCTGAAAAAAACCCCCCACCCTAGACCCCTCTGTCATCCAGAACTACTGCCCTGTTTTTCTTCTCCCCTTCCTTTCAAAGATGCTTGAACATGCTGTTGCTAACCAACTCTCCTCTTTTCTCTGATGGAACAAACTCCTGGATTCTCACCAGTACGGCTTCTTAGCTGGACACTCAACCGAGATTGCACTTCTTTCCATCAGTGAGGGACTTCATGTAGCAAATGCTGCCTCCCTCTCCTCTGTCCTGATTCTCCTTGACTGTTCTGCTGCATTTGACACTGTTGATCACCCCATTCTCCTGTCATCCTTATCAGCTCTAGGGATCTGCAGGACAGCCCTAGACTGGTTCAAGTCCTATATGTCTAGTCGCTCCTTCCAGGTTACCTGGTCTGGTACTGTATCAGCACCATACCCACTTACCACTGGTGTCTCTCAAGGTTCAGTCCTTGGTCCACTTCTCCGTCTACACCCAGTCTCTTGGCTCAATTATCTATTCTCATGGTCTATCCTACCACTGCTATGCTGATGACACCCAACTGTTTCTCTCTTTTCCTCCTTCTGACACACAGCACTCCATTCACATCTCTGCTTGCCTGCATGACATCCAGAGCTGGATGGACAACCATTACCTGAAGCTCAACCCAGGCAAGATGGAGTTAATCTACATTTCTTCTCCATCTTCTCCACCCCTGGACATTGTCATCTCATGGGGAACATCTCTAGGTCTCCTTCACCAAGTGCAAAGAACCTAGGGGACATGTTCAATGACAAACTCTCCCCCTCAGCAAACATTGCTGCAGTGACCTGGACATATAGATTCCTCCTCTACAACATCTGAAGGATCCACCCTTTCCTCACCACCTACTCTACTCAGCTCCTGGTCCAAGCACTGATCCTCTCCTGCTTGGACTACTGCAATTCTCTCCTTACTGGCCTTCCAGCATCTGCCATCAGATCCCTACAGCTCATCCAGAATGCTGCAGTTCACCTGGTCTACAACCTCCATTGTTCTTCCCATGTCACCCCTCTGCTTGCCAACCTGCATTGGCTACCTATCTCAGCTCGTATCAAATTTAAAGGTCATAGGCAAGGGTTGGAGGTGGAACATAGAATATCAACTTTATTTTCTAGAAGAACGACCCAAAAAGTGAATTCAATCTTCCTGGTGTCTAATTTGCACCCTGAAATTGAATAAAATGGTTAAAATATACTGGTTTGCGCAAGTTCTGAAGGTTTGTTTACATCTCACTTATGCGCACTTTTATTGCCAGGGGACAGTCGTCGTGACATCATTCAAGTCAAACAGACTGGGAGCAGCTCTGTGTTTACTTGTGAACCAAGCACACGTATGGACTTTGGTCATGAGAGGTTGTGTAAAATGTCTGAAAGCGATACCAATTTTGAAGTAGGAACTCTCCAAATTGAATATCGAGAGGTGAAACCATATATGTATGAACCTATGGCTGTTGCAAAGCAATCGGTGAATGTGGCTCACTGGTTTGACTGTGCAGCCTCGGAATCGGACAGCGACTCGGCCGACTCTGATCGCGGTGACCCCAGACCTCAACAAGACTCGTGCCCAAACGATTTATCCTGGTAGTTATGATAAATTCTTACTTTCGTTGTAATACTAAATAAGACCCCTTTTGAAGAATAATTAAACCGCCCTCCCTAGTGGATATAGGTAATGATTAGTTGACAGTGCATCGGTAGGCCACATTAGTGTGCCAATCACGGCATTATACTGTTTATAGCCTACTCTAAGCGAGGAAATATCCCTTTTGTCTCTTTTCCACAATGATTATACAGGATCCCTCAGGATTCTTGACTTGTCAATTGCAAGCAAAGGTAAAAATGTTTCCCTCCAATCTTCTCCTTTTTGCTTGAGCGTTGCTGGTCCATTTCTTCTTTGACTGCTTGATTTTGTGTTCGAATTTT
>JAPFFA010000014.1:2227079-2243050 GCA_026153275.1 Sciades herzbergii
TCTCTCTCTCTGGTTACTGGCTACTGAAAGACACAGAAGATAAACATTAGTAGCCAGCCAGCAAGCAATCACAGGTGTCACTCATGACATGTTACCTGCTGGTTAACCTGAGTCCTCACTGTTCACAGCCGGTGCTCGACCATGCCTGAGTTGCCACATACCCCCTCTGTCAGACTCAGGCCACAGAGCCATCTGGCCTGCAGCTGAACCCCCTTGTTGGGACAGTTAATTTGCCACCATTGTCTGTGCCCCTGGCCTGGCAAGTCATCTATGCGTTGGCATCCATAATGCGGTGGAGCCACTGGAGCGGTGCATAATCAGAACAGAGGGTGAAAGGGCATCCCATCAGTTAGTACTGGAGAGTGAGGACCACCCACTTGAAGGTCAGACACTCCTTGTCGATGGTGCTGTACTTAGACTCCCACATCAAGAGCTTGTGGTTGATGTTCAGCACCGGCTGCTCCTCTCCCTCCACCACCTGGGACAAAACTGCCCCTAGCCCTCTGTCTGACACGTCGGTGTGCAAAACAAAAGAAAGACAAAAAGCAGACGAATGCAATAGCAGGCCCCCACACAAAACCACTATTAATTTGAGCAAAAGCCCATTTGCATGCCTCCATTCACTGGACTGAATATGGTGCCCTCTTTTTAGTGATGTCAATCAGTGCACTGGTGATGTCCGAAAAATTAGGCATGAACTACCTATAATAGCCAGCCAGCCCCAGGAACTGTCTCACCCCCTTTTTAGTCTTTAGCCTTGGGCAGACCGCAATCATTGCAGTCTTGGCAATTTGGGGATGCATCTGCCCATAACCCAAGTGGAAACCCAGATACCATACTTCTACCCACCCAATTGCACACTTTTTCGGGTTAGCCATGAGACCCGCATGCCTCAGCGACTCCAGGATGGCCCTGAAGTATTTTAAGTGCTACAGCCAATCATTGCTATATATAATGATATGATCTCAGTAGGCCACAGGATAGACAGCATGTGGACAGAGTATTTTGTCTATGAGCCACTGGAATGTTGCGGGACCCCTGAACAACCCGAAAGGAGGTGTGATGAACTGCTGTGAGCCAAACGGTGTGGAAAAAGCTGTTTTCTCTTGGGATAGAGGAGTCAAGGGGGTCTGCCAATATCCCTTTGTCAAATCCAGTGTCAAATAAAAGTGAGCAGCGCCTAACCGATCAACCAAATGATCAATGCGAAGCTTTGGATGTGCGTTGAATTTAGACACCATGTTGACCTTTCTGTCATCCACACAGAACCAGACTGACTCATCAGTCTTGGGGTCCAATACTGGGCTGCTGCAGCACTGTGTGATGCCTTGATTATTCCCATTTTGAGCATTGCCTTGAATTCATCCTGAACCACAATTTTGTTTTGATCAGGTAAACGGTGAGGGCAGCTTTGTAGCACCACCCCGGGGACACCTCGATATGGTGTTCTGTAAGGTGCGTGTGGCCAGGAAGGGGTGAGAACACATCGGAAAAGTCTGTTTACAACTTGGAAACCTCTGTGAGTTGGGCCAGTGAGAGGTGGTCTCCACAGGGGACTGGGGAGGGTTGAACATTTACTTTTGTTTTTACCTCTAGCTCCAGCTCTGCCATCTCTGGAACTACCATCACCAATGCCACAGGAACCCCCTCATTCTATAATTTAAGTGGGATGAGGTGGTACACCTGTCGTGCCCTGCCCTTATCCATTTGCTTCACCTCATAGTCAACGTTGCTCACTCGCTGTGTGACCTCAATGGGCCCTTGCCACTTGGCAAGTAACTTAGAGCTTGACGTGGGTAATGATATGAGCACTTGATCTCCTGGAATGAACTCTCAGAGGCATGCACCCCTGTTGTACAGCCAGGCATGACCTTCTTGCGTCTGCCGCAAATTCTTCTGGGTGAGGTGACTGAGAGCGTGGAGTTTTGCGCACAGGTCAAGAACATATGGAATTTCACTTTTACTGTTAGAAGGTCCCTCTTCTCAATTTTCACACGTCACATAGAGGATGCTGCGAGGCTTACACCCATATAATAATTCGAACAGGGAAAACCCTGTGGAGGCTTGTGGAACCTCTCGTACTGCAAACAACAGGGGCTTGAGCCATTTATCCCAGTTAGGTGTGTCTTCACTTACAAACTTACAAATTAGGTTCTTCAGGGTTTGATTAACTGTTCGACCAAGCCATCTGTCTGTGGGTGATAAACATTTGTGCGGATGGATTTAACCCCAATAACTCACAGAGTTTGTGAAGAGTGTGTGGCATGAATGTAGTGCCCTGATCAGTCAGGATTTCATTCAGAATCCTGACTCAGGAGATCATTTTAAACAGTGCCTCTGCGATACTGCATGCAGAAATGTTCTGCAGTGGCACTACTTCCAGGTATTGTGTTGCATAGTCCACTACCAGGATGAAAATAAAGCAATGCCCTCATGCAGACCGGTCTAATGGCCTGATGAGATCCCTCCCAATTCTTTTAAAGTAGGTCTTAATTAGGGGAAGAGGGCACAAAGGCGCCTTTGGCATGGCAGCCGGGTTCATCAGCTGGCATTTGCAGCATGCTGCACACCACCTATGGCTACCCCTATGAATCCTGGGCCAATAAAAATGGGCCAAGAGCCAGGCTAGTGTTTTTTCCTGCTCTAGGTGTCCAGCTAAGGGGTCATCATGAGCCCCATGGAATATGAGTTCCCTAAGGCTCTTTGGAATTAAAAATTGAGTCATTCTTTCCTTGTTTTGAGTCTCCTGCTGTAACAACTTTTTAAATCCAGGAAACAGAGGAACAGGAAGCAGGCTTCAGAACAAGTGACTTCTTTTATTTGCATATACTTTGCAGTGACAAACACACGAGACAGGGTGGCACAACTCTCTCATTCCTGACTGTCTGAAAGAGACACAGAGACACAGGTTAATAGACAGCCAGTAATTTGACACAAGTGCACCTCATCACATACTACCTGCTGGTTCAACCTGCCTTCTCTCCGTTCACAGCCAACGCTCAACCATGCCCCCGCTGCCACATACCCCACCACCCAACTCAGGCCCGACCTGCAGCTGACTCACCCCCCCCGGCAGGAAAGGTAATCCACCACCACCATCTGTGCCCCCAGACTATGGAACACCTCAAATTTAAAGGGCTGAAGGGCCAGATACCAATGAGTGATCCACGCGTTGGCATCCTTCATGTGGTGGAGCCACTGGAGTGGGGCATGGTCGGAACAGAGGGTGAATGGGTGTCCTAGCAAGTAATAGCGCAGAGTGAGGACTGCCCACTTGATGGCCAGACACTCCTCTATTTTGCTGTACTTTGACTCTTGCATGGAGAGCTTGCGGCTGATGTACAGCACCGAACATTCCTCCCCCTCCACCACCTAGGACAAAAAAGCCCCCAGCTCTCTGTCCGATGCATCGGTCTGTAAAACAAAAGGGAGAGAAAAGTGAGGAAAATGCAACAGTGGGCCCCCACTCAAAACTGCCTTTACCTGAACAAAAGCCTGTTCACATGACTCTGTCCACTGGATCGGATCTGGCACCCCCTTTTTAGTGAGGTCAGGCAGCAGGCTGGTGACATCCAAAAAGTTAGGCACAAATTGCCTATAATAGCCAGCCAGTCCCAGGAATTGCCTCACCCCCTTTTTGGTCTTCGGTCATGGACAGGCTGCAATCGCTGCAGTCTTATCAATTTGGTGATGCACCTGCCCATGACCCAAGTGGAAGCCCAGATACCATACTTCCACCTGCCCAACTGCACACTTCTTCAGGTTTGATGTGAGCCTAGCACACCTCAGCTACCTCAGAACTGCCCTCAGATGTTGTAGGTGCCACTCCCAATCATTACTATAAATGATTATATTGTCTAAGTATGCCACCACATACGCATTGTGGGGATGGAGAATTCGGTCTATGAGATGCTGAAACGTTGCTGGAGCCCCAAACAACCCGACAGGAAGGGTGACAAATTGGTGTAAACCAAATGGAGTGAAAAAGGCCGTTTTCTTGTGGGATAATGGAGTCAAGGGGATCTGCCAGTATCCCTTTGTCAAAACCAATGTCGAATAAAAGCGAGCTGCACCTAACCGATTGAGAAGTTCATCAATGTGGGGCATCAGATATGTGTCAAATTTAGACACCGCATTGACTTTTCTATAGTCCACACAGAACTGGACCGACCCATCGGACTTGGGAACCAAGAATACTGGGCTGCTCCAGTCACTGTGCGACTCCTCAATTATGCCCATCTTAAGCATAGCCGGAAGTTCATCCCGGACCACATTTTTCTTGTGTTCGGGGAGCTGATACGGGCGGCTGCACACCACCACCCCTGGGGGAGTCTCAATGTGGTGTTCTGTGAGGTTACTGTGAGCAGGGAGGGGCGAGAACATATTGGAGAATTCCTCCTGCAACCTAATTACTTGTTCTTTCTGGGTCAGTGAGAGGTGGTCTCCACAGGGGACTGGGGTGAATTGAGCTGCACTTTTTGGACTTACCTCCGGTCCCATCTCTGCTCTTTCTGGAACTACCGTTGCCAGAGACACAAGAACCTCCTCTCTCCATGGTTTCAGGAGATTGAGATGGTAAATTTGACATTAAAGTAATAGCTCACTTTAGGTCAGCAAACTCCAGCCTGTTGTCAATGGGGACTTGCTGAGCAGCGAGCTGCGCTTCCTCAGTCAATACCAGCAGTAGGTGAGCCACTCACTGCTCGACTGGCCATCTCCATGCTTTTGTAGCTTGCTCAAAGAGCACCAGGAACACCTCGGGATCATTGTGTAGGCCCATTTCTTTCAGGCTGATGTGGGAGAAGCCTGCATACATGGCAGCTGGAGTGCCCACCGAAGCAAGCAGGTTCCGGAACATCTGATGATACTCCTGCTGGGCCTGCAGCAGAGCCTCAAAGCACTGCTCCTGTTCCTGGTGAAGGGTGAATTGCAATTTGTGCTGGTTTTGCTGCACAGTGGCGTAGGCATGGATGAGGTCCTTGAATAGTAAAGACTCCATATGGGTGATTCCCTTCAGTGTTCCCAGGTTTTGGCACCAGTGTAGCAGTCTCTGTAATGGGGGGAACACTGAAGCACTTGTCAGGTGGGATGATTGCAGGACAAACATTTTATTTGACCTTTTCAGGCTTAGTTCACTTGCTTTCTCACATATGCACATACACAATGATGGCATGCAAGAAAGCCTCTGGCTCTCTACTTCCTCCCTCCATATAAACCCTCAGCTGTCACTGCAAGACATACACACATTGATGACACAGGTGTGATCAATTTGCCACTCACCTTCCCTGGCCTCGCCTTCCATTCACAAACTGACGCTTGACCACGCCCCTGCTGCCCGACCAGCTTTCCAGGCAAACCGCATAGAAAAAAGACATGGTGACACCCAAGATTGAAGATCTGGCACCAGCTTGATTTTGTCATTGTGAAACAGAAGCATAGGAATGAAGTATTGAACACTGGAACATATCATAGCGCCGACTGTGATTTTGACCACAGCCTAGTTGACTCTTCTATGTTGCTTCAACCAAGACCTTATCATCGTCATGTCAAGCAACCTAAGAAGATTGATAAGTAAAACAATGTTTCCAGATCTCAAGGAAGAATATTGTCACAAATTAGAGGAACAACTAAAGAAGATCTGAAATGATACTGATCCCAATATTTATTGGGAGAATCTAAAAACTACTGTCCATGACATAGCTTTGCAGACATTTGGACAAAGAAAAAAACAAAATCTGGACTGGTACAATTCCTCACTGGATGTGATCCAATCTGTGCTAGAGGAAAAAAGTCAAGTTCTTATTCAACTAAAGTCTAGACCAACAAGACAAGCTCAAGAGAACTATTGTACTGCAAAGTTCCTGGCTCAAAAAATCAAACAAAAATGTGTTCAGGATTATTAGAACTCCCTGTGCTCCTGTATAGAAACTGCAAGAATCTCGAGAAACATAAAAATTATGTTTGAGGCCATAAAATTGGCTACTGAACCCACTATTCAAACATCTGGAGTGTTAAAAAGAATAGATGGAACTGTCCTCGATGATAAATCTCAGAAGCGTAGTAGATGGGTAGAGCACAACAGTGAACTCTATGGTACAGAAGATCATGTTTGCCTTGAGACACTTACCAACCTTCCCACCTTTCAACCCCAAAGCCGCCTTGACACTGAACCTGAACTAGATGAGAAAATATCTAGAGTGCAAAATCTGAGCAAAGGCAAGGATGCAGAAGCAGATGAAATTCCTGCTGAACTTCTTCAGGCAGGTTTACTACCATTAGCCAACTACCTGCACCAACTTATCCAGAAGTGTTGGGCATCCAAATATGTCTCACAAGATTTCAAAGAAGCCAAAATCATTCCCTTGTACAAGAATGAAGTTGGTCATGGAGATTGCAATAATTACCATGGCATATCATTATTGAGTGTCACTGGTAAAATACTAGCTCATATATTGCTGAAGTGTCTTCAGGTAATAGCCAAAAGAATATACCCAGACTCGCAGTGTAGTTTTCAACCACAAAGTTCAACCACTGATATGATATTCACTGTAAGACAACTTCAAGAGAATTCAAGACAACAAATGCAACCACTTTCTCTGGTGTTTGTAGATTTGATGAAGGCTGTTGGTCTGGTAGACAGAGAATCCTTGTTTCTTGTCCTTCAGAAGGCTGGCACCCCTCCCACTCTTCTTTCACTCATAAATTCTTTTCATGATGGAATGTAAGGAAGAATATAATTTAATCATGAATTATCCCATAGCTTTCCTATTAAACGAGGAATAAAATAAGGATGTGTCTTAGCGCCTACACTATTAGGTATATTTTTTTCCCTATGTACTCATATATGCGTACAAAAATCCAGACAATTGTATTGGATTGTCCTTACTTACACAAGATGATGGAAATTTCTTCAACCTCACATGTTTCAAGGCCAAGACAAAGACTCAAGAGCTTATCATCAGGAAGTTCCTCTATGCTGATGATGCTCTACAGTGCAGATCAAATCCTGAACAACTATAAGCCCTGCTTGATTGTTTCTTACATTCATGTGATAAGTTTGGATTTACAATCAGCTTGAAAAAAAAACTGTTACTATGTTACAAGCAGCCAAGATTCACTCTTTCAACATCAAAGCCGCAACTCTAGATGATGTTGAAAAATGTACATTACTGGACATTGAAATCTCAACCAGACTAGGAAAAGCAGCCTTCATTTTCGGTCATTTGACCAATCGAGTGTGGCAGAAAAAGCACCTGTCAGTACGTATCAAAGTAAGAGTCTATGAAGCCTGTGTCTTGAGCATACTGGCCAACCACTCACAAGAATCTCAACTCAATGTATTTCACATGAGAAACCTCAGATTTATTATTGGCAAGACATGGAAGGATAAGATAACCAATTGTGGCAGCGGAGGTGTGGTCAAGCATCGGCTGTGAATGGCAAAGAGTTAGGTTCAATCATCAGGTAACATGTGACAAGGTACACCTGTATCTAATTTCTGGTTGTCTATTAATGTGTGTCTCTGTGTGTCTTTCAGATAGCCAGGAACGAGAGAGAGAGTGTGAGGAGCTCCCCAACGCATGTGGTCTCTGTGTGTATGGTTTAATGATTTACACTGAAAAGTGAGAAAAAATAATAAACACACCTGTTCTGAAGCCTGCTCCCAGTTCCTCTGTATCCCAAACCTCAGAGTTCTCACACTGGTGCCGAAACCCAGGACTGAGGAACAACGCTGCCATCGAGCTGTCCGTAGATCAAGAAAAGCACTTCCAGGCCCTGCTTGAGGCCAGGCTGAGGACAGCAGGTGATCAAGAGCCTGGTCTAATCACCGGGTCCTCCTGTGGTTGTTCCTGTGGCCAACCTCCCAGTCCAGCTGGTCAAGATGGGGCCACAGAATGGCCCAGAAGCATTTGTGGAGCTGTTTGAGCATGTCATGGAGACATGCTCTTGGCCAACCTCCCAGTGGGTTGCCTGCCGACTGCCATTCCTCTCAGGGGAGGCCCAGCTCGCAGCCCGGCAGCTCCCTGGCAGCAGCTTGCTGGAGTACCCGGACCTGAAGTGGGCTATACTGCAGCAGGTAGGCCACATTCTGGAGGAACATCACCACCACTTCTGTGCTCTGACATACAGCGAGACCAGCTGCCTGTTTGCCTTCTCCCAATAGCTCTGAGATGCCTGTTGATGGTGGTTGCTGACTGATGAATGCGATATTGAGGGTATCGTAGATTGAGTCACACTGGAGCAGTTTGTCACCCGACTGCCAAGCAGGACTTCAGTGTGGTTCCAGTGTCACTGTGTGGCGTTGCTGGAGAAGGCAATCCACCTGGCAGAGGATCACCTGATGTTGTTTCCGGGAGCAGGCGCTTCCACAGCTTCTCTTCCTCTCTTGTGCTCACTTCACTTTCTCCCCCTCCCTCTCCCCCTCCCGCTCTCTCTCCTCACACCTCACCTATCCCAGCCCCATGGAAACAGGGGCCAATTCTCCTGAAACCTGCTCCCCACACTCGTGTTATTCCTCTCCCTTCTCCTTCTATGTCTGTGCAGCTGTTAACCCCTGCTCTCTCTCCACAGGTGGACTCATCGATGCACACCAGAACCAGGACCGAGCCCAGGCAGGTCTGTTGGCTCGGAGGGAAGGCTGGGATTTCCCAGAATCAGCACTTCCATAAGGAGACAGGACTAACCATTAAGCCATGGTCTAATGGTTAGAGAAGCAGCTTTGGGACCAAAAGGTCACTGGTTTGATTCCCTGGACCAGCAGGAACAGCTGAAGTGCCCTTGAGCAAGGCATCTAACCCCAGGCTGCTCTGGGTATGCTGTACGTTACTCTGGATCAAAGCATCTATTAGATGCCTGTAATGTAATGTAATGTACTGATTCACATTCCTGATGCACCACAGGCTTCTCCAATTGAGCAGGAATTTACAGAGTCTCTGTGAGTATTCAAGGTGGTACATATCAGCCTTTGGTGGATTCTGGTCGTAATCAGACCTCCATGCATGAAAGCCTGATTCATTGTGGGGCACTAGGAAATGCACGATTGGTGAAGGTCAGATGTGTGCATGGTGACATCCACAAATATCTGCTAATGCCTGTCACTATTCAGTTCTGGGGAGAAAAGCATAGTGTGGAGGCTGCAGTTACTCTGAGCCTCACCCATCCACTTATCCTGGGAACAGATTGGCAGGGATTTAAAACATTAATAAAACAGTTAGTAGTGGGTGGGTCCTGCAGTAGTAAGTCACGGGGGAATCCTGCCACAATGTTAACTGGGGAGGCAGTCCCAGGGCCATCTGCATCAGCTGTGCATCATGAGGACACGGAGAGTGGGGAGGACCTTCCTCTTTCTCTGGGGAATCCCTTAGGGGATTTCCCATTGGAACAGATGCATGATGAGTGTCTGAGACATGCTTTTGCCCAAGTGAAAGGAATTGATGGCCAACCCCTCCAACCTAATGCTGTGCTTTCCTTTCCATATTTTTGTATTATTAAGGATAAGCTATATCAATTGACGCAGGACACTCAAACTAAGGAAAAGACCACAGCATTGTTGGTCCTGAAGAGCTGTAGGAAAACTTTTATTTCATGCAGCTCATCATGACCCAATGGCTGGGCACTTGGGTCAGGATAAAACACTAAATCGCCTTGTGACTCATTTCTATTGGCCAGGGATTTGTGCCAATGTCCACAGCTGGTGTGTGGCTTGTGGCGAATGCCAGCTGGTAAATCCAGCAGCCACACCAAAAGCACCATTATGCCCATTATCATTAATTGAGATTCCCTTTGAAAGAATTGGCATGGATCTCGTTGGGCCATTAGATCGATCTGCACACAGGTATCACTTTGTGTTAGTCATAGTGGATTATGCAACGCGATACGCAGAAGCCATGTCTCTTTGCAATATTTCAACACACATTGATGCAGAGGCACTGTTCCACATTATCTCCCACACTACATGAATTGTACAAATTATGGAGATTAAATCGATTCGTACTGGTGTTTATCCTCTGCAAATGGACGGGCTGGTTGAACGATTTAACCAAACACTTAAGAACATCATTCATGAGTTCATTCACAGGAACGCTAAAAACTGGGATCCTCTGTTGTTTGTAGTCCGTGAGGTCCCTCCACCGGGTTTTCCTTGTTTGAATTGCTGTATGGGTGCAAGCCTTATGGCGTCTAAGACATCATTAGAGAAAATTGGGAGTAGGGGCCTTCTCAAAGCAAAAATGAAATTAAATAGTTCTTGAGCTGAGAGCAAAACTCCATGCACTGAGTCACATGACCCAGGAGAATTTGCTACAGGCCCAAGAACATCAATCTTGCCTGAACAACAGAGGGACATGGCTAAAGGAATTTGCACTGGGAGATAAAGTCCTCATTTTACTGCCCACCTCAAGCTCAAAATTTCTCGCTAAGTGGCAAGGACCCTTTGAAGTCACACAGCAAATTGGGAAGATTGACTATGAGGTCAAACGTCCAGACAGAGGCAACACGTCAAATTTACCACCTCAATCTCCTGAAACAGTGGAGAGAGGAGGTTCCTGTGACTCTGGCGATGGTAGTTCTGGAGAGGGCAGAGCTGAGACTGGAGGTAAGTCCAAAAAGTGTGGCCCAATTCACCCCAGTCCCCTGTGGAGATCACCTCTCATCATCCCAGAGAGCACCAGGTTATCAGGTTGCAGGAGGAATTCTGCAATGTATTCTTGCCCCTCCCTGGTTGTACTGACTTCATAGAACATCACACTGAGACTCTTCCAGGGGTGGTGGTACACAGCCACCCATCTCAGCTCCCCTAGCCCAAGAAAAATGTGGTTCTGGATGAGCTCCAGGCTATGCTTAAGATGGGGGTAATTGAGGAGTCACACAGTGACTGGAGCAGCCTGGTGGTCTTGGTTCCCAAAACTGACGGGTCGGTCCAGTTCTGTGTGGACTATAGAAACGTCAATGTAGTGTCTAAATTTGATGCATATCTGGTGCCTCACATTGATGAACTGCTCAATTGGTTAGATGCGGCTTGCTTTTACTCGACATTGGATTTAACAGGAATATTGGAAGATCGCCTTGACTCCATTATCCTGCGAGAAAACAGCCTTTTCCATTCCGTTTCATTTACACCAATTTGTCACCCTTCTTTTCGGGTTTTTGGGGCCCCAGTAATGGTTCAGCATCTCATGGACCAAATTCTCCATTCCCACAATGTGTATGTGGCAGCCTATCTGAATGACACAATCATTTATAGTAATGATTGGGAGCAGCATTTACAACATCTCAGGAAGACCCTGAGGTCGCTGAGGTGTGCTGTGCTCACAGCAAACCTGAAAAAGTGTGCAATTGGATGAGTGGAAGTATGGTATCTGGGCTTCCATTTGGGTCATGGGCAGGTGCATCCCCAAATTGATAAGACTGCAGCAATTGTGGCCTGCCCAAGACCTAAGACCAAAAAGGGGGTGGGGCAGTTCCTGGGGCTGGCTGGCTATTATAGGCAGTTCATGCCTAACTTTTCAGATGTCACCACTAAACATGACCTCACTAAAACATGGACACTAGATCTGGTCCAGTGGACAGGTCTGTGCAAACAGGCTTTTGCTCAGGTCACAGCAGTTTTGTGTGGGGGCCCACTGTTGCATTCTCCAGACTTTTCTCTCCCTTTTATTTTACAGACCAATGCATTGGACAGAAGGCTGGGGGCCGTTTCGTCCCAGGTGGTGGAGGGGGAGGACCACCCAGTGCTGTACATCAGCCACAAGCTCTCCATAAGAGAGTCAGAATACAGCACCACAGAAAAGGAGTGTCTGGCCATCAAGTGGGTGGTCCTCACTCTCCGGTACGAACTGCTTGAATAAGATAAGATAAGATAAACTTTATTCATCCCTTGGTGGGGAAATTTACATGTTCCAGCAGCTCACAGATAGAAAAGGGTCAGGAATGGACAGTAACCAAAAATAGAATGCAGTAAAAGTATAAAAAAAAACTAATAAAATAAATAAAAAAGGAAAAAACACAGGCCATACATGTAGTGTCCTCAACAAAATAAGAAAGGAACTTAAATAAGCGTATTACTTCACCTGAAGTAGCAATATTGCACTAATTAAATACTGGCAACTGAAATAAAAATAGAAATATTGCACTAGGTAGTGAATGTTATTGCACAGCATAATATAACTAATGAGGATGGAATATGTGAGTAAAGTAACCAATAAATGACCAAAAAAAACCAGGCTATGAACATAATTGTACACAACAATTATGAGTGAGACATGAATAAGAAAATACTTGCAAATGAAAAGGATATTGTCCCAAATAGTCATATTATTATTATTGTACAGCATAAGAAGATGGTGATGAGATGTAGAATAAAGTGACAAAAAGTGATAGTGACATTGAGAAACAGTGCTACATTATGCCAGGCTGTCACTGAAAAGTCTGGCAGCAGTTGGGATGAAAGACTTGCGGTAGCATTCCTTCTTGCACCATGGGTGCAGCAGTCTGCTGCTGAAGGTGCTGCTCAGAGTGCCAACAGTCTCGTGAGAGGTGTTGCCTGTGATTGACATTAGCTTAACTAACATTCTCCTCTCACACACCTCCTCAATGGAATTTAGAGGGCAGTCCAAGACAGAGCTGGCCCTTTTCTCCAGCTTGTTCAGTCTCTTCCTGTCTCTCTCAGAGCTTCCACATCCCCAACAGACCACAGCGAAGAAGATAGCAGATGCTACCATAGTGTCATAGAATGGCCTCAATGGTGTCATGCACACTCTGAAGGACCTCAGTCTCCTCAGCAGGTGGAGATGACTTTGGCCCTTCTTGTACAAAGCATCTATGTTGGTAGTCCAATGCAGTTTATTGTTAAGGTGAACACCCAGGTATTTATATTCCCTCATGATCTCAATGTCTGAACCCAGAATGTTCACTGGCATAATCTGTGGTGCTCTCCTGTGAAAACTGATCACCAACTCCCTTGTCTTCCTGGCATTAATATGGAGGTTGTTATTTCCACACCAGTTGACAAAGTCATTGATGACTCCCCTGTATTCTTGTTTGTTCCCTTCTGACACACATCCAACAATGGCTGTATCATCGGAGAACTTCTGGAGATGGCAGGTGTGTGTGTTATATCTGAAGTCTGAGGTGTACAGGGTAAAGAGGAAAGGGGAGAGTACTGTACCCTGGGGGACTCCTGTGCTGTAGACTACAACATCAGACACACAGTCACGAAGTCTGACATACTTTGGTCTGTTAGTGAGGTAGTCTATGGTCCATGCAGTCAGGTGAGCATCAATTCCAGCTCCTTCCAGCTTCCCCCCGATCAGAGATGGCTGAATCATGTTGAAAGCACTGGAGAAGTAAAAAAACATGACCTTCATAGTGCTTGCAGTGTCCTCCAGATGTAACAGGGATCTGTGTAGCATGTAGATAACAGCATCCTCCACACCAATGCCTGGTTGGTACGCAAACTGCACGGGGTCCAATTCTGCACTTGTGAGGGGTCTGAGGTGGTTGAGGATGATCCTCTCCATAGTCTTCATCAGATGAGAGGTTAAGGTTACATGTCTAAAGTCGTTCGGCTCCTTGGGATGTGCAGTCTTTGGAACCAGAACCACACAGGAGGTTTTCCACAGGACAGGAACCCTTTTCAGACTGAGGCTCAGGTTGAAGATGTGCAGGAATACCTCACAGAGCTGGTCTACACAGTCCCTCAGCAGTCTGGAGCTGATGCTGTCAGGACCTGTAGCCTTCCTTGTTTTGTTCCTCTTGAGTTCCCTTCTCACCTGATCAAATGTTATGGAGAGGCTGCAGGAGGGAGGGGTGATGGGTGGCTCCAATTGTAGTAGACGGAGGAAGGGAGGTTGAGGGGTATGAGAAGGGTGCAACTGATGTCTGTGATGACCTGGGAGAGGGGGGAGAGGTGTGCCAGTAGGGGGAGTGATAGGGGCGCTGATTGGTCTGTGCTCTGGTGGGTGGGGGAGAGAGTGGGGGCAGAATCAAACCTGTTGGAAAACAGGTTTAATTTGTTTGCCCATTCCAGGTCTCCAGATTCAGGGCCTGTCCTACTGTCTTTGCTGTGGCCAGAGATGGTTTTCAAGCCCCACCACACCTCTCATGTGTTGTTCTGTTGCAGGCGCTCCTCCAGCTTTCACCTATAGCACTTCTTGCTCTTTTTTTATCTCCCTCTTGAGCTCTTTCTACAGCTTCTCTTTGTCCCCAGATCTGAAGGCCCTCTTCTTCTCATTCAGCAGGGTTTTCAGGTCAGGTGTCACCCACCGTTTGTTGCTGGAAAAACACCGTACCTTCCTTGTCGGCACAGTGTTCTCCACACAGAAATTAATGTACAGTAGTCTGTGATGCAGTGTGTGACTGTCAATGTCCTCCCCATGTGGACTACACAGCACCTCCCTGTCTGTAGTCTCAAAACAGTCCCTCAGTGCCATGCTGCTCTCCCCCAACCATTTTCTCACACACCTAGTGGTGGGGGGTTGTTTCTTCATCATAGGTATGTAAATAGGGACTAGATTAACCAGGTTGTGGTCTGAGCGGCCCAGTGAGTGGAGGGGGGATGAGCTATATGCACTCTTAATGTTTGCATACAGTAAGTCCAGTGTCTTATTGTCCCTGGTAAAGCAGTCAATATACTGAGTGAAAGTGGGGAGAGTGGAGAACAGGAAAGCATGATTAAAAACCCCTGATATTAGGAGGAAGGCTTGTGGATGCGATGTTTGCAATTGTGATATTACAGTGTGTAAAGCTTGCAGGCTTCTGTGGCATCGGCCACTGGCAGGATGTACACCATTATTGCAATAATGTGTGAGAACTCCCTTGGGAGGTAGGATGGCCAAATGCTAACAGCTAGCAGCTCAATGTCCCATATTCAACACTGCTCTTTAACACTAATGTGCTTGGGGTTACACCATCTCTCGTTCACAAACATCACTACCCCCTGTCCTTCCTCTTACCAGTCTCATTTGCTCTCCTGTCCACTCTCATGAATTGAAAACCATCCAGAGTGAGTTCATTCCAATGCCAATTCACTGTCTATTTTGACCATGTCCCACTCCATTAGCTCCACCACATGAAGGATACCAATGTGCAGATCACTCTTCGGTATCTGGGGCGAGCGCAGATGGTGGTGGCAGGTTACCTCTCCCACTGCGGGGGGGAGTCAGCTGCAGGCAGACAGCTCCCTGGCCTGAGTCAGATGGTGGGGATATGTGGCAGAAGCAGGTCGAGCGTCAGCTGTGAACAGCAAGAAGTCAGGTTGAACCAGCAGGTAACATGTGACACAGTGCACCTGTGTTTAATTTCTGGCTGTCTATTAAAGTGTGTCTCTGTGTGTCTTTCAGATAGCCAGGAATGAGAGAGAGTGGTGTTCCCCAATGCGTGTGGTGTCTGTGTGTGTGGTTTAATAATTGCACTGAAAAGTGAGAAAAAATAATAAAGATACCTGTTCTGAAGCCTACTCCCAGTTCCTCTGTATCCCAAACCTCAGAGAGTTGTCACACCAATAAATAACTCTTCAGGATTACTCATTCAGAGCCACTCTCATCAAGGTTATTTAGGGTGGATATGTCAAAAGAATGCCACTGTGGCAGCAGGGGCATGACCGAGCGCCAATTTGTGAATGGAGGATGGGGTCAGGGAAGGTGAGTGGCCAAGTCGTTACACCTGTTGTCAATTAATGTGTGTGTGTGTTTTTCTTGCAGTGATGGTGGAGCATAAGGGGAGTAGGACAGCAGAGAAGGCATGCTGGGGCCAGAGCACAACTGTGTGTGTGTGTGTGTGTGTGTGTGTGTGTGTGTGTGTGTGTGTGTGTGTGTGTGTATGCACATACATGTCCTAGAGTGCCTGAGTGAGAAGCTGAAAAGCTATCAATAAATGTGTGTCTGAACATTAGCTCCCACCTGCCATGCTTCTGTACTCTACCCACATCAGGGAAACTATCACAGTGGTGCCGAAACCTTGGAGTACAGAAGGGA
>JAPFFA010000014.1:2249308-2265536 GCA_026153275.1 Sciades herzbergii
TGTGTGTGTGTGTGTGTGTGTGTGTGTGTGTGTGTGTGTGTGTGTGTGTGTGTGCACATACGTGTCCTAGAGTGCCCGAGTAAAAAGCTGAAAAGCTATCAATAAACATGTGTCTGAACATTAGTTCCCGCCTGCCGTGCTTCTGTACTCTACCCACATCAGGGAAACTATCACAGCCATCTAACTGTATTCTTTACTCACTTTTACATGCTGTACTCAAGGAAGGTACTCGCAAAATTGGGAGGCTGAAACTGCGATTTAAGGACGTACTAAAAAAGGACCTTGCAGACTTTAACCCATTCAATGCCCTTGGATGAGTCACGTATGTCATGAAATCTTTTACCGCTGTGCCTTATGACATACAGTATGCTACTCATCATAAACACCTCCTTTTATGTACCTTACATAGCACATTACTTTTACTTCACAGTAGCCTATTACTGTGAGTTGGCTTCGTGGTTAGTGTGTCTGCCTCTCAATTGGGAGATCGCGAGTTCTATTCACGGTCGGGTCATACCAAAGCCCATCATAAAAATGGTACCCAGTTACTTGGAATACATGGACCCTTGGTGTACATTATACTTTCAAGCACTAATAATTCATGCTTATGGACAGGTTCTCATTGACAAGACTCGTTGTCTTGGATGTTTTTGATTACTAAAGTTATTTTTACTCTACAACAGTGTTTTTTGTTATTTTTCTATACAAATATTAAAAATATAAGGTTCTGAATAAGTTAGAGAAAGATTATCAAAATATCCCAATTTTGATCTATTCCATATATTGTTCTATATGCCTGGCACATTACAATTAATTATGGGTGGCAGCCAAGGGGTTAATATTGAGTCAGAAAACTGGACTCTAATAGCAAAGAACCATGATATATGAATATTAAAACTATACCAAGGGGGAAATTTGGACTATGCTAAAATTCTCCAGAAACTGAGAGAAAAATGTCTGAAATCTTCCAGCAAATGATATGAAAAGAAGCCAAGCATTGTCATTTATGACAGATGGATGCCAACAACATGCTAATACACAGTAACTAACATACTGCATGCTAATACAACGCTACTAACATGCTGCATACTAATACACAGTAACTAACACACTGCATGCTAAAACACAGCAACTAATGTACTGCATGCTCATACACAATACTTAACTGACTACATGCTAATACACAGTAACTAATGTACTATAAGCTAATACACTGTAACTAACAGACTATCTGCTAATACTAAAATCGTCACCTCCGTCAGTCGATGTCAACTTTTGGTTTATTGTCTCTCAGTCACTGTGTTAGAGCATCTTCATCGGTGGCTGAAGAGACTGATCCTGGAGTGGCAGTCACGACTGCAGACATTACACTTGTATGTAGACTTGGCTCTGGCAGAAGTGCAGTGCAGGGAAGAGGTGTTGAGCCTCTTCTCCTGCTTGGAATAGGTGGTCCACATCTTGCTGACATACAGCAGTGTGTTGAGGACACAGGCATTGTACACTGCCAATTTTGTCTTCAAGGAGAGGTTGGCGTTCTCCCAGACATGCAAAGTGAGGCAAGCAAGGGTTACTGTGACCTTGCTGATCCGCTTGCTGATCTCCTCATCCAGGGAGAGGTTGTCAGCAATAGTGGACCCCAGGTACCTGAACTGGTGGACGATGTCCAGCTCATAGTCATCAGTGGTGATGACAGGAGGAATTTAGAGCTCGATGTGGGTAACAATACGAGCACGTTATCTCCTGGAATGAACTCTTGGAGGCATGCACCCCTGTTGTACAGCCAGGCTTGATGTTCTTGCACCTGCTGCAAATTCTCCTGGGTTACATGACTGAGTGCATGGAGTTTTGCATATTGAATTGCATATTGAACATACTGAATTTCACTTTTACTGTTAGAAGGTCCATGCCTCCCAATTTTCGTGCATCACGTCTCAGATGTTGCAAGGCTTACGCCCATGTAATAATTCAAATAGGGGAAACCTTGTGGAGGCTTGTGGGACCTCTCTTACTGCAAACAACAGGGGCTTGATACATTTATCCCAGTTAGGTGTGTCTTTGCTTACAAACTTCTGAATTAGGTTCTAAAAAATTTGGTTAAACTGTTCAACCAAGCTCTCTGTCTGTAGGTGATAAACACTTGTGTGGATGGATTTAACCCCCAATAACTCATAGAGTTCATGAAGAGTGTCTGACATGAATGTCATGCCATGATCAGTCAGGATTTCATTTGGAATCCCAACTCAGGAGATTATTTTAAACAGTGTCTCTGTGACACTGCCTGCAGAAATGCGCCGCAGTGGCACTGCTACTGGTTATTGCATTGCATAGTCCACCAGGAGTAAAATACAGCGATGACCTCATGCAGACTGGTCTAATGGCCCAATGAGATTTATTCCAATTCTTTCAAAGGGGGTCTCAATTAGGGGAAGAGGGCCCAAAGGCACCTTTGGCATGGTAGCTGGGTTCACCAGCTGACATTTGTGGCATGATGCACACCACCTATGGACATCCCCGTGAATCCTGGGCCAATAAAAATGGGCCATGAGCCAGGCTAGTGGTTTTTCCTGCTCTAAGTGTCTGGCCATGGAGTTATCATGAGCTGCATCGAATACGAGTTCCCTATGGCTCTTTGGGATTAAAAATTGAGTCATTCTTTCCTTGTTTTGAATGTCTTGCATCACTTATTACAACCTTTAAATATTGCAGAGTGGAAAGTATGGGTAGGAGAGTTTAACATTTGGCTGGAGGAACTGACCATTGACTACTCTCACTTGGTCAAAAACACTCTGCAAAGTCTTATCTCACACTTGCTCAGAAACGTAGATAGGTAAGACAGTTTCTTTATATTAGTCTGTCTATTTATATTAGTCTGTGTCAGTTTCCCTTCTTGTGTCTTTGTGTATGTGTGTGCTATTTATGTGTACCTGTCTGCAAGACAAGTTTCCCTTTGGGACAATAAATTTAAACTGAAACTGAAACTGCTCCAAAGGGAAATCTTCGAGGGAATTCCCTAAAGAGAGGGGAGGGCAGGGACGCTCCCCCTCATGTCACTATGACGTGGGGCTGACGTGGATGGCTCTGAGAGGACTTCTCCAGCTAATGCTACACCAGGATTCCCCAATATCATGCTGCTGCAGGACCCACCCACGCTTTCCATTAAACTCCTCAACCCCAGCCAATCAGCTCCCAGAATTAGTGGGCAGGTGAGGCACAGGTTAACTGCCTCCTCTACACTATATTTTGTCTCATGAAAGTAAAGGTGAACCGGCACCAGTGGGTATTCTTGAACATCCCTGTTTACACACAGAACCTTTGCCACATGTGCTGCACCCAAAGCTTCACCGTAAATCATGCCTTTGTGAATGGAGGTTTGATTACAGCCTGAATCCTTCAATGAGTGATATTTATCCCCTTGGATCCTCACCGGTATGTGATCCGTTCTTACCCGATCGAGGGCGGTCACTGACACATTGGGGATCTGGACCACTGCTCCCAACTCCATTATGTTGCACTGACCCTTGAAGTGCCCAGATTCCTTGCAGTGCCAGCATACTGTCCTAGGATTCACTCCTGCACTGGCGGTTTGGGGATCACTCACCTGGGAGGGGGACGACACAGAAATGCAAGGGGAGGGAGGGGGACACCACTGGCTCAGCAAGCGGGCTGTGGGGGTGGTTAGTCCCCGCTCCCATGGTGCAGGGACAGAGGGAGCGGGATGAGGAGAGGGGGGAGGGAGAAAGAGAGAGAAGAGCCAGGAAGTCTGCCTGCTACTTGAACCACTGGGAGATGGTCCTCTGCCAACATGATCACTCAATCCAGTGACGCTGGCTGGTGGCACTGGACCCAGTTCACCATCTCTCCTGGCAGCTAAGTGATGAACTGTTCCAGTGCCACCGTGTAGATGATTCCCTTGGTGTCCTGGTCTTATGCCCTCAGCCACTGCCAGGAGGTGTCCAGGAGCGATTGGCCAAATGCGAATGCACTCGTTCATCCAGGGTGAACACGCGGAAGCATTGTCAATGTTGCTTAGGGGTGCAGCTGACATGCTGCAGGATAGCTCACTTTAGGTCAGTGTACTCCAGCCTGTTGTCAGTGGGGAGTTGCTGAACGGTGAGCTGCGCTTCCTCAGTCACTAGCACCAGTAGGCGAGCCACTTGCTGCTCAACTGGCCACCCCCATGCTTCTGCATCTTGCTCAGAGAGCACCAGGAATGCCTTGGGATCATCGTGCAGGCCCATTTTCATCAGGGTGATGTGGAGGAAGCCTGCAGACATGGCAGCTAGAGTGCCCACCAAAGCGATCAGGTTCTGGAACGCCTGACAATTCTCCTGCTGGGCTTGCAGCAGAGCCTCAAAGCACTGCTCCTGTTCCTGGCAAAGGGTGAGCAGCACTTGGTGCTGGTTTTGCTGCATAGCGGCGAGGGCATGCATGAGGTCCTTGAATGGCAAGGACTCCATACAGATGGTTTCCTTCAGTGTTCTCAGGTTTTGGCACCAGTGTAGCAGTCTCTGTAATTGATGGAACACTGAAGCACTTACCAGGTGGGATGATTGCAGGACAAACTTTTTTTAGCTTTTCAGCCTTAGTTAACTTGCTTTCTCACACATGCACACACACAACGATGGCATGCAGGAAAGCCCTCTCCTCTCTACTTGTTTGCTCCATATAAACCCTCAGCTGCCACTTCAAGACATACACACATTGATGACACAGGTGTGATCAATTTGCCATTCACCTTCCCTGGCCTCACCCTCCATTCACAAACTGAAGCTTGACCATGCCCCTGCTGCCAGACCAGCTTTCCAGGCAAACCACAGAAAAAAAAGACATGGTAACACCCAAGATTGAAGATCTGGCACCAGCTTGATTTTGTCATTGTGAAACAGAAGCATAGGAATGAAGTACTGAACATTGGCACATATCATAACACCAACTGTGATTCTGACCACAGCCTTGTTGTCTCTTCTATGAAGCTTCAACCAAGACCTTATCATCATCAGATCAAACATTCTAAGAAGATTGATATAAGTAAAACAATGTTTCCAGATCTCAAGGAAGAATATTGTCACAAATTAGAAAACAACTGAAGAAGATCTGAAATGATACTGAGTCTAAAAGCTACTGGCTATGACATAGCTTTGCAGACATTTGGGCAAATAAAAAAAACCAAAATCTGGACTGGTACAATTCCTCACTGGAGGTGATCCAATCTGTGCTAGAGGAAGAAAGTCAAGCTCTTATTCGACTAAATTCTGGACCAACAAGACAAGCTCAAGAGAACTATCATACTGCAAAGTCCCTGGCTAAAAAAAAAACCATACAAAAATGTGTTCAGGATTACTAGAACTCCCTGTGCTCCCATACGTATAGCAACCACAAGAATCTTTGGAAACAAAAATTATGTTTGAGGCCATAAAATTGGCTACTGGACCCACTATTCAAACATGTGGAATGGTTAAAAGAATAGATGGAACTGTCATCAGTGATAAATCTCAGAAACTCAGTAGATGAGTAGAGCACGAAAATGAACTCTATGGTACAGAAGGTCATGTTTGCCTTGAGACTCTTACCAACCTTCCCACCTTTCAACCCCAAAACCACCTTGACACTGAACCTGAACTAGATGAGAAAATATTTAGAGTGCAAAATCTGAGCAAAGGCAAGAATGCAGGAGCAGATGAAATTCCTGCTGAACTTCTTCAGGCAGGTTTACTACCATTAGCCAACTACCTGCACCAACTTATCCTGAAGTGTTGGGTTTCCAAATATGTTCCACAGGACTTCAAAGATGCCAAAATCATTCCCTCATACAAGAATGAAGTTGATCATGGAGATTGCAGTAATTACAATGGCATCTCATTATTGAGTGTCAATGGTAAAGTACTAGCTCATATCTTACTGAAGCACCTTCAGGTAACAGCCAAAAGAATATACCCAGATTCGCAGTGTGGTTTTCGTCTGCAACATCAGAAGACTGCACCATTCAGTGCAGTGTGGTCATTCGACTGCAACATTCAGCCTTCAGAAGACTGGTAGTCCTCCCACTTGTCTTTCACTCATAAAGTCTTTTCATGATGAAATGCAAGGAAGAATACAATTTGATGGTGAATTATCCCCTAGCTTTCTTATCAAACTAGGAATAAAACAAGGATGTGTCTTAAAGCCTACACTATTCGGTATATATTTTTCCTACGTATTCATGTATGCTTACAAAAATCTAAACAATCATATTGGAGTGTCCTTACTTACATGAGATGATGGAAATTTCTTCAACCTCACATGTTTCAAGGCCAAGATAAAGACTCAAGAGTTTATTATCAGGAAGTTCTTCTATGCTGATGATGCTGCACTATGTGCTTCAACTCCTGAACAAGCCCTGCTTGATTGTTCCTCAGATTCACATGATAAGTTTGGACTTAGAATCAGCTTGAAAAAAACTGTTACTAATTCACAAGCAGCCAAGACTCACTCTTTCAACATCAAAGACACAACTCTCTATGATGTTCAAAATTTTACATATCTTGGTTGGACATTGACTCGTAATACATTACTGGACATTGAAATCTCAACCAGACAAGGAAAAGCAGCCTCCACTTTTGGTTCTTTGACCAGTTGAGTGTGGCAGTACAAGCACCTGTCAGTACACACCAAAGTAAGAGTCTATGAAGCATGTATCTTGAACATATTGCCCTATGGAGTGGAATGCTGGCCAACATACCACTCACAAGAATCTCAACTCAGTATATTTCACACGAGAAACCTCATATTTATCAGTGGCAAGACATGGAAGGATAAGATAACCAATAAATAACTCTTCAGGATTAATAATTCAGAACCACTCTCATCTGGGCTAAAATTTATGTCAGGTGGGTTGGACATGTCAACAGAATGCCACCTAACCATATTCCTTATTCAATCTTACATGCTGTACTCAAGGAAGGCACTCACCAATTTGGGAGGCCAAAACTGCAACTTAAAGACGTACTAAAAAGGGACCTTACAGACTTTAATATTGAGTCAGAAACTTGGACTCTCAGAACAAAGTACCATGATATGTGGAGATTAAACTATACCAAGGGGGAAATTTGGACCATGCTAAAACCCTCCAGAAACTGAGAGAAAAACACCTGAAATCTTCCAACAAATGATACAAAAAGAAACCAAGCATTGTCATTTATGACAGATGCATGCCAACAACTACATGCTAATCCACAGTCACTAATCAACAACATGCTAATAGACAGTAATTAATGGACTCCATGCTAAAGCCTCTTTTGTTTTATTGTCTCTCAGTTGCTGTATTAGAGCATCTTCGTCGGTGACTGAAAAGATAGATCCTGGAGTGGCAGTCATGACTGCAGACATTACATTTGTATGTAGACTCAGCTCTGGTGGAAGTGCAGCATTCCTTCCTGTGGGCTGGTTTGGCTTCAGCTGCACTGCGGAGACTGTCCTCTCCAGACTTGGTGTGCTGCTGGAGGGCAC
The DNA here is from genome assembly GCA_026153275.1 of Sciades herzbergii. Lineage (NCBI taxonomy): Eukaryota > Metazoa > Chordata > Actinopteri > Siluriformes > Ariidae > Sciades > Sciades herzbergii. Next base: position 2,256,794 of record JAPFFA010000014.1, read on the forward strand.
TTCTCCACTTAGAGCAGTCTGCTGTAAAGTCTTCCCAGGAGTCAGTGTTGATGCTCATAGTATTCATGTCTCATTTACAGACATCCTTATTGCGCAGATGTGGATGGCCAGTGTTCCTTTTACCAGTTGTTAGTTCATCATATAGGATGTCCTTTGGGATGTGACCATCCTCTATGCAATGCACATGCTGGCTGGGACATGTGTATTGCATATCTCAGGCAACTGGCTGTTGCCTGAGAAGTTTGTACATGCTGGAGAGGCCAGCATGAGAGAGGGCTTCTGTGTTGGGCACCTTGTCTTGTGAGGAAATGTGCAGGATACAGCAAAGGTAATGCAGATAGAAGGTGTTGAACCTCTTCTCCTGCTTGGCATCGGTGGTCCACATCTCACTACTGTACAGCAGTGTGCTGAAGACACAGGCATTGTACACTGCCAACTTCACTTTCAAGGAGAGCTTGGGGTTCTCTCAGATGCGTGAAGTGAGGCAAGCGAGGGTTACTGCGGCCTTGCTGATCCACTTGCTGATCTCCTTGTCCAGTGAAAGGTTGTCAGCAATAATGGACCCCAGGTATGTAAACTGATTGACAATGTCCAGCTCATAGTCATCGATGGCAATGAATGGAGGGGCCACAACATCCTGACCGATCACATTTGTCTTCTTCAGACTGATGGTAAGACCAAAGTCATTGCAGGCCTGGGAAAAGTGAATCATCAATGTCTGGAGCTACTGCTGTATATGGGGTGATGACTGCTGTGTCATCAGCAAACAGCATGTCTTTGATGAAGGTCTCCCATACTTTAGTCTTGGCTCAAAGCCAGGCCAGGTTGAAGAGTCTGCCTTCTGGCCTGGTGTGGAGGTAGATGCCTTCTCTTGCAGTACCAAAGGCATGCTGCAAGATTAGGGCAAAGAAGATCCCAAAGAGTGTAGAGGTAAGTACACAGCCTTGTTTCACTCTGGTGCGTATGTCAAAGCACTCTGAGCAGCTGCTGTTGAACTGCATTGTCCCCTTCATGTTGTCATGAAAGGCTTCGATCATGCTCTGCAGCTTGGGTGGGCAGCCTATCTTGGGTAGAATCTTGAAGAGTCCTTCTCTGCTAGCCAGGTCAAAGGCCTTAGTCAGGTTAATGAAGCCAATGTAGAGTGGGTTGTCTTGTTCTTGGCCTTTCTCCTGAAGCTGGCAAATGGAGAAAATCATGTCCACTGTTGACCTGTGAGCATGGGAAAAACACATTATGACTCAGGGAAGACTAGCTCTGCTGTTTTCTGCAGGCAGACCAGCAGCACCCAGGCAAAGACTTTGCCAACAATGCTCAGGAGGGAGATGCCCCTGTAGTTGTTGGAGTTGCTCCTGTCACCTGTTTTTGTACAAGGTGATGATCTTGGTATCATGCATGTCTTGTGGTATGGTGCCTTCCCGCCAGCACTGGCATAGCAGCTCATGCAGTGGTTGCAGGAGAGTGGTCTTACACTGCTTGAGGAGGTCTGGTGGTATGCCGTCGCTGCCTGGGGCCTTTCCTGTGGCCAGGCCATCAATGGCCTTGCTCAGCTCCTCCATGCTCTGCTCTTCGTCCAGCTCCTGCATGGTTGGCAGGCTCTCAGTGGCATCCAGGGCTAAGGCAGAGACAGTGTTCATTCTGGAATAAAGTTCTGAATAGTGTTGCATTCATCTATCTATCTGCTTGCTCCTGTTCATGATCACCTTCCCACTGGTGGAGTTTGAGGGGTGCCATCTTGCTCTGAGTGGGTTCAAAGGCCTTCTTAATATCAGCGTACATCCCCGATATTGCATGTTTGTGTTGCAGACTGAATGTCCTCACTGAGCTGCATCCAGTATTCATTGACACAGTGCCTGGTTGTATGCTGGACTTTGCTCCTTGCTGCCCTGAGGAGCCGGAGGTTCCTCTCACTTGGCTGATGTTTGTCCTCAGCTAGGGCAGCCCACTTCGCTACAATGAAAGGGGATATCTCACTAGACTTGGCCTCGTACAAATCACTTGTTTTGGAGGCCTTCTTCCCAAAGGTAGCCATAGTTGAATGGTGAATGGTTATCCACAGATATTCCCATTTCTCAATATTTCCATTTCCCAGGCTCAAGCTGGGCAGTAGCTGTCCAATGGAATCTGAAGATCTCTCCCACCATTGAAAGCAGCCCCTGGCACCACACTCAATGCAAGTCAAGCAGTGTAGCTTATAACAGGTAACTGCTGCTCTCCAGGTTGTGTCAATGCCATACAGCAAAGCTGGAGTGTCCTCTCCAGAGTTGTGAGATACCTCAGTGCAAAATTGAGATGAAAAGCCTGGGTGAAAGGCTATGGAGAGCATGATGTTGCCCATGCAGCAGGTTCCCCCTCTCCATTTAGCTGGTGAAGCCAAAGGAATGGTAAGGACCGATACAGCTTGCCACCAATGACATCACAGGAGTTGCCAGAGCGAGGTTGACTCCAACTCTGGATTTTTCCTCAGAGTTAACTCGAGAAACCTTTCCCATGGGTGGGTCTGTTTGCAAGGCAGCGGAGGCTTGAAATCGGAGTTTCCCTCTCCTAGATGAGCAGCCATTCCTGACTAACGAGCCCCATCTGCCTGAAGCAAGCTGATTATGGTGCCAGTAGCTTGCCATTGCCCCTTCTCCTGTCAGTAGAAACAGTTCCACCAGGCTCAGGAACTAAGCCACACAAGAAGGCCAAGAGCTGGACTGGGTTCTCAGAGGCTGCTTGAGATACATAGTAATGTACTCATGCTAACACACTGTAAATAACTGACAACATACTAATACACGATAACTAATGCACTGCATGCTAATACATAATAAATAACATACTGCATGCTAAGAGACAATAATTAATGTACCACATGCTAATACACAATACTGAATAAACTACATGCTAATAAACAGTAACTAACATATTACAAGCTAATACACAGTAATTAATAGACTACTAACATACTACCTGCTAATGTACAGACCTGCAGGAAGGTCTTTTCTTTGCTACAAAGATGTTTGTAAACATGACTTGAAGGCAGGCAACATCAATCCAGCAGGCTCGGAAGCTGCAGACTGTAGCAGCTAGAGGTTTGTTGTCAAGGCAGGCATTCAGTTGAACAAACAGAGGAGAGAGGGGCACTGGGAAGGGATGAGAGATTGCAGATGGCAGAGAGCAGCATCAATACCCACAGAGCCAAGTGTGGACTATGGTTGCAGCAACTGCAACAGAGCCTACTGTTCCAGAATCAGACTGTACAGCCACAGGAGGTGCTGCAAACCAACTGCAGACTAATCCTTGGCACACACGCCATTGTCTTCTGAGACAGATGGGTACCAACAACCTGCTAATACTGTACACAATAAATAACATGCTGCATGCTAATGCATAGTAACTAATGTACTACATGCTAATACGCAGTAATTAACGTACTGCATTCTAATCCTTAGGCAGCCTTCGGTCTCAAGAGACCATGGATAGCACCATGGAAGGTCAGTTTCTGGTTTGTAAGCAGTGTCTGGAGTGGCTGAGGAGCCCTATTCTGGCGTGGCAGTCCTTGCCGCACTTGTTGCAGGTGAAATCTGTAGGTTGCTGCTGGCTTTGTTGTCTCTGTTTCCTTGTCGCTCTTTTCTCCTCCAACTGGCGGGCACGTCTTTCATCACCACTCTTCACTGCTTTCGTGACAGCACTCCGCCAACGGCTTCGGTCAGCTGCGAGGGACTCCCAGCTTTGGATGTTGATACCAGCGAGCTTCAGGTCACGCTTACACACATCCTTGTACCTGAGCTGTGGTCTGCCAGCAGGGCGGGATCCCTCAGCCAAAGTGCTGTAGAGAAGGTCTTTTGGGATGCGGCCATCCTCCATTCAATGGACGTGGCCAAGCTATCGAAGACGCCTCTGGCTCAGCATGAGGTGCATGCTAAGGAGACCTGCTTTGTCCAGGACCTCAGTGTTGGGAACTCGGTCCTGCCAGGAGATGTCGAGGATTCGCCCAAGACATCGAAAGTGGAAGCTCTCGAGCCGGTTCTCCTGCCTGGCATATGTTGTCCATGATTCACTGCCATAGAGCAGGGTACTCAGGACACATACCTGGTACACTCTGAGCTTGGTGTTCTCTGTGAGGCGCCTGTTGTTCCACACCCGTTTGCTCAGCTTGGACAACACAGCAGCAGCCTTGGCGATACATTTGTCGATTTCCGCATTCAGAGAGAGGTTGCTGGAGATGGTCGAGCCCAGGTAAGTGAAACTGTTAGTGGTGTCAAGCTCCCTATCACCGATGTTAATGACTGGAGGGTTGTTGGTGTCTTGACCCATTACCTTTGTCTTCTTGATGCTGATGGTCAGCCCAAATTCATGACAGGCATTGCACATGTCCTGGGGTACCTTGCCCTCCCTCCAGCACTGACACAGGGGCTCATGGAGTGTCTTTAGCAGCACTGGCTTCCCACTCTTGATGACTTCAGGGGGGATGGTGTCCTCACCTAGTGCTTTGCCGCTGCTGAGAGCATTGATGGCTTTGCTCAGTTCTTCAACCGTGAGTTCTGCATCCAGCTCCTCTAAGACCGGCAAGTCTTCTATGGCATCCATGGCTTTCTGGGAGACAGAGTTTTCTCTGGAGTAGAGCTCCAGGTAGTGTTCAACCCATCTCCCCATCTGCTTTTCCTGGTCCGTGATGACTTCCCCGGTCTTGGTCTTCAGTGAGACGGTTTTCTTTATGGGTATGCCCATGGCTTGTTTGATTCCCTTATACATGCCTCGGGCATTGCCAGTGTCAGAGGCAATCTGGATGGAGGAACAGAGGTGCTGCCAGTAATCGTTGGCACACCGATGTGCTGTCTGCTGGGCCTTATTGCGGGCGAATCTTAGTGCCTGCAGGGTTTTCTGGCTGGGGTTGCGTTTGTAATCGATCAAAGCAGTCCACTTGGACTTGATTACAGGCTTGATCTCTGCGATGTTTGCCTCGAACCAGTCAGTGTTCTTCCAATCCTTCTTGCCATACGTTGTTATGTCGGCACTGTAGATGGTACTGTGAAGGGAGGCCCAGGTTTCTTCTGCACTGCCAGCTGATGTCTTGGAGAGAGTCTGACACAGCAGTTCCACAAACTCTTGGTTCTTCTTGGCGTACACCATCTTGCTGGTGTTAATTCTCGACTGACCTTTTTGCTTGGAGCAGTAAAGCTTCTTGGGCCTGAGCTTCACTCTCGAGATGATGAGAGAGTGGTCGGTATCACAGTCAGCGCTGTGATAGGCTCTGGTGTTGGTGATGTTGTTCAAAAAGTCGTGCCTCACAATGACCAGGCCCAGCTGGTGCCAATGTTTAGACCGGGGGTGTCTCCAGGACGCCTTATGGCATGTCTTGTTGTGGAAGAAGGTGTTTGTAACACAGAGATTGTGGAAGCAGCACAGCTCCAGGAGCCTCTGCCCATTTTCATTCATCTTCCCAATGCCATGGTGTCTGAGTACAGCTGGCCAAAACTCATGGTCGGCACCAATCCTAGCGTTGAGGTCACCTAGGAGGATCATGTGCGTTTGATGGGGAAACTGCTGATCCTGACATCAAGCAACTCGTAGAACTGGTCCTTGACCTCCACCGCTGCCTGTAGAGTGGGGGCGTAGGCACAGATGATGGTGACTGGGCTTTGCATGGTGGACAGGCGTAGGCTGAGTAATCGCTCTGTGCCATCTGTTGGAGGCTTGATCATGGGAAGCAGTGCATTTCTGACAGCAAAGCCTGTCCCGTGCTCTCTGGCTTCCTCTGTGCTCTTGCCTTGCCAGAAGGTGTAGTGCTCCTCCTTCAGCATGCCACTGTCTGGGAGTCTGGTCTCCTGCAGGGCTGCTTTGTTTATGTTCAGCGTGAGGAGCTCCATGTTGATCACTGCGGTCTTTCTGGTGTCATCCACTACCTTGAGATTGTCCGTCAGTCCTGGACGCATGGTTCTGACATTCCAGCTTGCTATACGAAGAGCTGGAGGCTCCGTTTTCTTTATATGATGTTTGCCTAGTGCAGGTTTAACGATCCACTTGTTGAGCACTGAGACTTTAAGCTCCAGGCACCCAGTGAAGTAGGCAGACCGTGGCAGGTCAGCACCTTACTGGTCGAGGGCTGCTCAACTTGAGGCAGGTGATAGCTGACCAGTGGGATGCGATGGCCCCTCCCACTGACAAAGACAGCCCCTGGCGTCCAACTCTACACCAGTCGAGCTAGGACTTATAACTGGTAAATGCTGTCTTCCTTGTTGAATTCTCACCACACGGCGAGACTGGAGTGACCTCTCCAGGGTGCATGCCAGGGCGAAGTGTATGGAGGCCTTGCACTGCCCAGACAACAGGGCCCCTTTCTCAACCTCATCAACCGAGTCCAAAGGAGTGCAGGGCACTATGTTTGGGGACGACTTGGTTGCAGAATCTGCCAGAGGGGTGGCAGAGTCAGTGACCAACCGCCTGCAGGGCTTCAGTCCAGGTTTTTCTGTAGGGGTTAGCTCCCTTAGCCTTGTGCTCTCCCGAGACTAACCCACAAGGCAGTGGGGCTATTTGCCCATAGCTGGCTCCAACAGTGTGTTGGGGTTTTTTTTTTTTTGTTTGTTTTTTTTTTTGGGGGGGGGGGTATGCTCCCCTAGATCCGCCGTGTACTGCGTTGAAACAGGGGCACCACAGGTAGGATGTGGCTTGAAGCCACACACGGATGGTCTTCACCATGGAGAGACTTGTGGCCGCTTGACAGTGCCATGCATCCAGGATCCCCCTGGACTCACTTCACATGGTGCTGAATATGGGGAGACCAGTGTAGGACGCCATAAGGGTCGCTACAAAGGTGCTACTCCTCCAGTGATCCTTGCCCTCTGCATACTAATACACAGCCACTAATATCCACCATGCTAATATACAGTAACCAACATATTGCAAGCTAATACAAAGTAGCTAACGTACTCCATACTAATACACAGCCACTAATGGACTACATGCAAAGACTCTAACTAATGCACTGTATGCTAATACATAGTAACTAACATACTCCATGCTAATACACAGCTACTAACGGACTACATGCTAATAATCTAATGTATTACATACTAATATGAATGCACTGCATGTGAACACACGGTAACTAATGTACTACATACTAATACACAGTAATTAACATACTGCATACTAATACACAGCCACTAAGCTACCAGCCTGGTGGATATTACTCTTCATGATAATACACAGTAACTAGCTAATACACAGTAACTAAAATACCCAATACTAATACACAGTAACTAACGGACTACATTCTAATATACAGTAACTAATGGACTACATGCTAATACACAGTAACTAATGGACTATATGCTAATACACAGTAATTAAAAGACTACATGCTAATACACAGTAACTAATCACCTACATGCTAATACACAATAATTAACATACTGCATGCTAATAGACAGCAGTGTTGTAATTGAGTCACTAAACCTCGTGTCCCCAGTGTTCAAGTCCAAGTCAAGTCCAAGTCATTCAAGAAAATTTCGAGTTGAGTCCAAGTCGAGTCCACTATTGATCCGAGTCGAGTCCGAGGGCAAGACTCCAACCACACCATTTGATGGTGGCTGTTGCTGCCTTTATGTGAAACTGTCTCTGCTACTGTGTTGGACTAATGTTACTGCTTGACCGCCCCATTTTAGTTAATAGGCTACAGATAAAAAGCTTGTTCATCGCTCAGCAAGCCCTGCCCACTATCAACAGGGCAAATAACATCAGAGATGGTTAACACAAGTTAATTCATCAGTCAGCAAGCCCCGCTATCAACAGAGCAATGAACAGAGCATGTCACTTACTTCTCTGGGTGGAGTGTTGCCAAATGATGACTGAAGGTCGAGGTTGTCCCTGTCATCTCCTCAATAGTTCTTCTACATAGGGAACACATAGCAGTGCATTTTTTCCCACTGCACGACAAGTCTGTATAAGCAAAGCAGACAATCCTGGGGGTGTTCTCTCCAGGCATTTCAGTGCCATTAACGCTAGTTTGTTCTTGAACATGACATATGAACAGGTGAATGTGCATTCTCTTGCACAAAATTAGTATAAAAATTAATGTAGATATAAATATCTTACGCCAAATTATTATGGCATGTTACAAAAAATAAAGAAAAAATCAGAGTCCTCATCTCCAGTTTACGAGTTCAAATGCAGTTAATGCACGAGTCCAAGTCTGAGTCATCAGTGCTCAAGTCCAAGTCAAGTTACGAGTCCTTAAAATTAGGGCGCGAATGGGACTCAAGTCCGAGTCCTGGACTCGAGTATTACAAACCTGATACATAGCAACTAATATACTGCATACTAATATAAGGAACTAATGCACAGTATGCTAGTGGATAGTAACTAATGGACTACATGCTAATATGCAGGAAGCAATGTACTGCATGCTAATACACAATAAGTAATGGACTACATGCTAATACGCTTTAACTAATGAATTACATGCTAATACACTGCAACTACTGAATTACATGCTAATACATAGTAACTAACACACTATATGCTAACATACAGTAGTAAATGAATTAAACGCTAATACATAGTAACTAATGCAATATATGCTAATACACAATAACAAGCAGACTACATAATAATACACAGTAACTACCTACTGCATGCTAATACGCAGTATGTAACATAATGCATGCTAATTCACAGTCACTAATGTTCTACATTCCAATACATAGTAACTAATAGTAACTAATCGACTACATGCTAATACACAGTAACTAATGTACTAATG
>JAPFFA010000014.1:2273488-2289855 GCA_026153275.1 Sciades herzbergii
TAGAGGGGTTGCATTGGTGTACAGCAATCTTCAAGTTATGCCACAGATTCTCAATTGGATTGAGGTCTGGGCTTTGATTTGGCCATTCCAAGACATTTACCTGTTTCCCTTTAAACCACTCCAGAGTAGCTTCAGCAATATGTTTAGAGTCATTGTCCTGCTGGAACATGAACCTTCCTCCCAGTCTCAAACCTCTGGCTGACTCAAACAGATTTTCATCCAGAATCACCCTATATTTATTGCCATCCATCTTTCCTTCAGTCCTGACCAGCTTTTCTGACACTGCAGATTAAAAATATCCCCACAACATGATGCTGCCGTCACCATGCTTCACTGTTGGAATGGTGTTCTCAGAGTGTTGGGTTTGCGCCACACGTCATTTCCCATAATGGCCAAAACGATCAATGTTTGTCTCATTTGACCAGAGAATCTTCTTCCATGTGTTTGGGGAGTCTGCTGTATGCTGCTGGGGAAACTCCAAACATGTTTTCTTAAGCAATTACTTTTTCTTTGTTTTTGCCACTCTTCCATAAAGCCCCACTCACCCCACAGCTTAAAGTGGTCCTATGGACAGATACTCCCATCTCCGCTGTGGATCTCTGAAGCTCTTTGAGTTTTATCTTTGGTGTCTTTGTTGCATCTCTGATTAATGCCCTCCTTGCCTGGTCTGTGAGTTTTGGTGAGCGGCCTTCTCTTGTCAAGTTTGTCGTGGTGACTTATTCTTTCCATTTTGCGATAATGGGTTTAATGGTGCTCCGTGGGATATTCAAAGTTTGGGATTTTTTTTATAACTGAACCCTGATCCATACTTCTTCACAACTTTATCTCTGATATGTTTGGAGGCTCCTTGGTTTTCATGTTGCTTTCTTAGTAATGTTGCAGAGTCATGGTCCTTCCAGAAAAGGTTGACACTTTGATTGCACACAGGTGGCTCTTAGTCAAATAAATATGTGACTTATGAAGTGAATTGGTTGGACCAGCTCTTATTTAGGGGTTTCATACAAAAGGGAGTGAATACCTATGTACACTACAGATTTCTGTTTTTTCATCTTAATTATTGTTTGTGTCACAATAAAACAACAATTTTCACCTTTATAGTGGTAGGCATGTTAAATCCATTTTAATTCCATCTTGTAATGCAACAAAACAGGACAAACACCAAGGGGGATGAATACTTTTGCAAGACACTGTATGCACTACACAAGAAAGGTCAGAGCCATCTGTATTTCCTCAGGAGACTCAGATCTTTCAATGTCTGCAGAACCATGCTGCAGATATTTTATCACTCTGTGGTGTCCAGTGTCATTTTCTATGCTGTGGTGTGCTGGGGCGGCAGGGTGAAAGCACCTGATGCCAACAGATTCAACAAGCTCATCGGGAAAGCTGGATCTGTCCTGGTAGTTGTTGGAGGTATCAGATAGAAGGATGCTGAGGAAACTTCTCAGTATTATGGACAATCCCTCCCACCCCCTGCATGACACAGTGGAGTCACATCAGAGTTCCTTCAGTGGGAGACTAAGGCCACCGAGGCATGCCACAGAATGCCACAGGAGGTCTTTCCTACCAGTGGCCATCAAACTGTATAACTCCTCCCCTTCTGCAAGATGGACAGCTGCTCAATCAAGACAATAATACCAATATCGTGCAACATACTGAGTTGTCATGTGCAATAATGTTTTTCTTAACACCATATGCAATATTGTTTTTTTCCAACATCATGTGCAATATTGTTTTCCCCAGCGTATCTGCAATACTTACTTTCACCATTAGGTTCATCTCTGACATAACTTACCTTATTTCTACTGTTAGAATGCCAACCATCTTGGCACTGGTTTTTGTATTTTCTATTTCCATCTTAGTTTTTAGTTTAACCCCTTATGTAACTTTCAATATTTCTATTGTTCTATTAGGCACTGTTTTTTAGGCATTTATTTCTTATACAGTTCTTATTTTACACACAGTTGTTTTTTCAGCTTGTATTGTTGTATTTTAACTTATACTATTTTGTTATAGAGCGATTTCTGGCACAAGAATTTCCCTCGGGATTAATAAAGTTTTATCTGATCTTATCTTACCTTATCATAATACACAGTAACTAATTGAATACATGCTAATTCACTGTAACTAATGTACTTCATGCTAATAAACAGTAACTAACATACAGCATGCTAATACACACTCACAGACTGCATGCTAATACACAGTAACCAATGCACTGCATGCTAATACACTGTAATTAATATACTGCATGCTAATACACAATAACTAATGGACTACATGCTAATACACAGAAACTAACAGACTACATGCTAATATATAGTAACTAATCAACTACATGCTAATGCACCGTAACTAACAAACTTCATGCTAATACACAGATACTAATGTACTACATGCTAATACACAGTAACTACCTGTACTGCATGCTAATACACGGTAACCAACATACTACATGCTAATACACAGATACGAACGTACTACAGTACCTGTACTGCATGATAATGCACAGTAACTAACGGACTACATGCTAATACACAGTAACCAACATACTTCATGTTCATGCACAGAAACTAACATAGTACATGCTAATACACAATAACTAATGTACTTCATGACAATACACACTCACTAATGTTCTCATGTTAATACATAAGTAAACAAGTGCTCTTTCATTTACACAGGTGGCAGGGCATGGGAAAAACAAGTGCAGGTGTGACGTACTGGTGGTTCATCCTGTCCTGGCTTGGGAATGTTCTTCGTAGACTGAGGGAGCACCACAGGCTAAGAGAGGCATTGAGGAGGAAAACCGCTTTGGTCTGAAGATGAAGAACTGGAGTCTGTTTGCAGACACAGGGAGCAGTACTGACTCATAATGTTCTCTCACCATATTCCTACTCACCCAACTGGTGACACAGCATCCTTTTATATTGTCCCTGTGCCTTCTGTAGGGAGACTAAGTGCCTTGATTATTGAGCTCCTGCTGTGTCGCGCTGGGTCTCCTTGCCCCTTGGCCATATGCGTGTTGTTGATAAACAGTAGTGCTAAGGCAACACTGACTCTTCAGCACTGCCACTGTCAGGGGAGAGGGGTGCTGTTCTTTCAGCGCCACTGTCACATCATTGAGAGGAGCGCTTGTCGTTGTGTGCATAAGGGCCACCCCCCATCAGCTCTGAGCTCACTGCTTTTGGGGCCTGAGCCCAGAGCACATCTCTCCTGGAGAGGCTGTCACCATCTCCATGGTGATCCCCTGCATAATGTTGGACCTGAAACAAGAAGTCCTCTAGGGAGAGAAACCATCGAGTTATTTTGCTGTTCAAGTCTTTAGCCATTGTAGGGGCACATGATCTGTAACAAGAGTGAAATGATAATAGTGTATCTCCTCTACATTTCATGACCAAGGTTTCTTGTTCCACGGTGGCATATTGCTGCTCTGCAGGAGCCAGTTCTCTACTCATGTTACCAATTGGATGCTCTTCTTCATTGAACTCCTAGGAAAGGATGGTGCCCAGGCCTGTCTCAGAGGCATCAGTGTGCACCAGGAAAGTCTGTGAGAAGTCCAGGTTTTGCAGCATAGGTTCATTGGTGAGGGTCATTTTTAGCATTGAAAAGGCTTGCTCCACTGCTGCTGTCCACTGGATCTTGTCCATTTCTCCTTTCCTGGAAAGAGGAGGCTACAGAGGAGAAGTTAGGCATAAATCACCTAAAATATCCCACCAACCCCAAAAAGGTATGTACCTGGAATTTTGTGGTGGGTCAGAGATTGTTCTTCACAGCCTCTCTCTTAATGTCCTGAGATTTAAGGATGCCTTGAACAGGTACTGTTACCTGGTTGTCCCAGGGTTGTGCTAGGTGATTGTAGGCTCGTTGTGCCTCCCTTTGGGCCACCTGCATGTGCTCCTTCACAAGGGGTGCCACCCACTCTATTTGGCCCTGTATGTATTGGACGTATTCAATGATGGAACAGAACGGCATGGACTTTCTCCCAGGATTCTTTGGCCATGTCTAGCAGGAGCCTGGGTCTCTGTCAGTACAGGAGCTCAAATAGTGTGAACCCTGTGGATGCTTTGGAAGTCTCCCAAATGGCGAGGAGCAAGTAGGGTAGGAGTAGGTCCCAGTTACAGCCTTCTTCATTGACTACTTGTTTTAGTAGCCTTTTAAGCATTTGATTAAGTCTCTTTATGAGTCTGTCTGTCTGTATGTGACACACTGATGTTTTCAGATGGTTTACCTGCAGCAGCCGGCAGAGGTCGAGCATGAGCTTGGAAATAAAAGGAGTTCTTTGGTTGATGAGCAGGTTCTTGGGGATGCCAACAAAGCTGAATGGAGCCATAAGCTCCTGGGAGATCTTTTTTGAGGTGTCTTTTTGTAAGGGGATGCCTCAGGGTATCTGGTGGTGTAACTGACAATGACCAGGATGTACTCATGGCCACAGGCATACACTGGGAGTGGCTCTCCCCATCAATCTGCAGCACCTATCCCCAGCAGTGTTTTAGCTGGTCATCCTCTTTCTGCTCTTTGCCAAAGCTCCCTTCTCTGGTGACCTGGTCACACATAACAGAAAGAGGGTTAGTGTGGAAGTGGGGCTCCCCTTCCGACTGGGCTTCAGCATTTGCTTTCTCATACTCAGTGAGGAGGAACCTCTGCTGCCAGGCTTCCTCTCTGTGATACAGGGCAGGGCAGCGCTGATGGGAGGCCAAGGGTGATGGTGCTCTCAGAGTCCAACAGAGCCGGGAGGGGTTTACAATTAAGCCATAGAGTGATGGTGGGGGCAGTAGCCCAGAAGATGTCATGCATAGCACACCTGGCTATCTACAGCTTGTAGCCCTATGGGGGGCCTGTCAGTCTCCTTTGGCATGGGCTCATCCGGCAATGCTGATTTGGGTAGCAAAGGTTCCTATGTCCTTCTCATGGTTCTGTAGGCTGTGGTGTGGCATCAAGGTCCCAGGGTGGCCCCTGTCCTTTTTCAGTCTCCACTGTGGAGAGAGTGCACTTTTAATGCTGAGATCATGTCCCACAGAGTTTTAGGAGCTTCATCCCTATTGCCTTTCTTTCTTCCCCAGGGAGGGCCCGGAGGAATTTGTTGAGAATGACGTGCTCCACTATCTCTGATGGGGACAGCTGATCTGGCTGGAGTCACTTTCTAACGATGTATAAGAGTGCATCCATCTGCCCCCGAGTCTTTCTGCCAGATTGATATGTCCAGCAAAAAAATTCAGCAATGGCTTGAATGGGGTGGAGAGCCTACAGCAGGGCAGGATCTAATCCTTTTGCATAGAATAGCCCTCTGTCTCTTCTTCTGAAGTGCATAATTGGCCTGCTGTGCCACCCTGGAGAGTTAGGGGCTAGGGTGCGGGACCAGTGGTGTGGGGGCCAGCCCTCTCTCATGGCAACCCTCTCAAACATGCCCAAGAACACCTTGATGGCATCTTCTGCTGTCAGCTTGGTGAACAGGTGCTGGGTATCACGGGCTGGGTCCAGGTGTGGGACGGTGGCTGCTGGAGCAGTCTGCTTCAGGGACAGGAGTTCTTGTGTAGCTGCATGGAGACCCTGTGCCATTTCCTGTGATAGCTATGATTGCTGGAGTCTAACTTAAAGAAGGTGCCACATCACAGGATCCAGGACAGGATGGTTGGGGGGTGTCTCTGTGTTATCTGCCTGCATTCTCCACCAGTGTGGCACCCCTAGAACTCGGACTCAAACACAGACTCAGGAGGCAGAAGGGCAGTAACAAAAACAGTGCTCTTTTATTTACATAGGTGGCAGTACATGGGGAAAGAGGAATGCAGGTGTAAAGTATCAGTGGTTCATCCTGTCCTGGCTTGGAAATGTCCTTTGTAGACTAAGGAAGTTCCACAGGTTTAGGAGAGGCGCTTTGGTCCAGATTCCAGTTGAGTGCAACTGTCGCAACTGGAATCTGTCAGCAGACACAGAGAGCAACACAGACTCATTACTTCCTCTCTTCATCCTCCTATTCGCCCATCTGGTAAAGCGGCATCCTTTTCTATCCTCCCTGCACCTTATGGAGGGAGATTGAGTGCTTTAATTATTGAGCTCCAGCCCCTTGGCTATGTGCGTGTTGTTGATAAACAGTGGTGCTGAGGTGAGCTCTTCAGCACTGCCGCTGTAAAGGGAGCACCACTCTTCAGCACCACTGTCACAGCATTACATTACTTTAAAGGCATTTAGCAGGTGCTCTTATCCAGAGCAGCCTGGGGAGTTGTCAAGGGTTAGGTGCCTTGCTCAAGGGCACTTCAGCCATTCCTGCTGGTCCAGGGAATCGAATCAGTGACCTATTCGTCCCAAAGCTGCTTCTCTAACCATTAAGTTATGGCTTCCCTATAGCAGCGTGGCGAGGTGTGCTTGTCATTTTGTGCACAAGGGCTGCACAGTCACAACAGTAACTTGCCATATGTTTATCGATCACTGTTTATGTCATTCTCTCATTCATGGGTCAGACATTTTGCAGTGGTTTATTTGTGGTACAGCTAAAAGACACACACACACACAGATGTAGGTGACCTCCACAGTAACTGGATTTGCACACAGCACGCCTCACAAACACTCTCCTTGGCAGTTGTCATGGAAACCACACAGCTCTCCACTCGTCTCTGGGCTGCGATTGAATATTAACCTTCATCTCACACACACACACACACACACAATGTTTGGAGGGTGCAGGGGTGTGTCACTATGGTAACCTGTAGAGCAGATGAGCTCAGAAGGAAGTCTCTCTCATACACACACATACATACACACACCTGATAGTGACTCAGTTACACTCCCTTAAGCATTACTTTTTCAGTCATTTGGAACACACTGTATTACCTCTCTCTCTCTCTGTGTGTGTGTGTGTGTGTGTGTGTGTGTGTGTGTGTGTGTGTGTGTGTGTGTGTGTGAATTAGATTTTGAGGAGATTTAGCAGATGAAGCTCAGAGCACAGAGCAACGAGGCGACGATAAAAGACTCACTCGCCTTCATCCTGCATCTGAGGAATACTAAAACACTCCCATCAGCACACTTCAAACAACCACACACCCACACACACCACACACACACACGGGGAAAGAGATCTGAATGTAGATGAGCTTCTCTGATCCGGAAATAAAAAGACAAGATTCTGCTCCCTGTTTAACACAGCAGAAAGGAAAATCTGCCTTCATTACACACACATGCACACACAAGCATGCACACACACACACACACACACACACACACACACACACACACACACACACACACACACACACACACACGCCACTCTGTCTTCACAGTGCCATAAGGTGGCCATAATACTCCTCCTACTCCACACTGTACTTCCGGTCAAATTCTACACAGTGATACATCTGCATCAATCGTTACTTTATAAAGTTGTTTATAGTTATAAAATACATTGGTTTGTTTTTTTTTTGTTTGTAACAATATTGTACTTAACAACAGATTCCAAAAGGATATGACAAGATAACGAGGGACGGGAAAAGAAAAAAAAAACAGGAAATAAAGCAAGAGGAAGAATGAAAGAGAAGGGAAAGAAAAAAATCATATGAGAAATGCAGAAGGACGAAAATAAACAGAAAGAAGAAGAAGGGCTGCTGATTGGACGGTCCATCATCAAGTCAAAATGTCATGGGAAAAACCTCAAACATCATGTATAATATTCTGTTCTAAAAACAAGGTCGATGCGACAATATGAGAGAGAGAGAGGAGAGAGAGAGAGATGAAAAAGCAGTCAGAAACAGCTGCTGATTGGACGGCTGAAAATCTCATTGTGACATCATCAAGTGGTACCCCGCCTTTCGCCCGTAGTCAGCTGGGATAGGCTCCAGCTTGCCTGCGACCCTGTAGAACAGGATAAAGTGGCTAGAGATAATGAGATGACTTCAGAGGAGAAAACCTCATAACTTGCTGTCTTAAATTCTGTAATAAAATCAGAAGTGACAGAACCTGTGTCTGTATGTATGAGAGAGAGAACTAGCTGCTGATTGGACAGCTGTAAATCTCCCTGTGACATCATCAAGTGGCAGTTAGAATTCAAATATCCTTCAGAGGGAACATTCTGCTGTCAGTGTGCTCTTGTTTATATTTTACATTACATTAATGGCATTTAGCAGATCCACTTATCCAGAGTCAAATACAACGTACCCAGAGCAGCCTGGGGAGCAGTTGGGGGTTCGGTGCCTTGCTCAAAGGCACTTCGGCCATTCCTGCTGGTCTCGGGAATCGAACCAGCAAACTTTTGGTCCCAAAGCTGCTTTTCTAAACATTAGGCCATGGCTTCCCCATGTTTTCAACATTTTATCATGCGACTTTTTCCTGTTTTACTCCCGGCTCCGCCCCTTTCTGTCACTGGGCTGTTACCCTACTGTGTTCAACTGTTCTGTGTCTATTCCTTGATTAGTTTGTTTTTCACTTCTTGTTTCATAGCACTTTTACCAAAACTTTTTTTTATTGTTTATTGATTAATTGTTACTTTATGTCCACAGTGTGCTTCCGAGTTCTGTATGTGTTCGTATTTCCTCACCTGAATATTCCTGATTCTGGATTATCCTACTTCAGTCTTCCCTGCCTGTGTTTTGACCCCTGGTTTGAGCGCTGACTATAATTTGGGGGTCGCTCAAAATGAGCACACACCACACGCTGAGCTGTCACACCTGCGTCCTGCTGTCACTTACCGCTTCCTTTAATGGCAGAACAAGAGAAAAAAATAATTCTTACCCTTTAAACCATTTACTTTTCCCTCACTTTAACTTGGTCTTCTTCAGTGCCCCAATCAAACCAAATACTGCAGTGCATTGTGGGTAGTTCCTCAGTTTGTACATTACCTGACACAGTGCATTGTAGGATTAAAAAATGTGCACTTGATTTTACTGCACTAGAAAATGACAGACCCTAAAAGTAGTGCACTATGTAGTGAACAGGACGTCGTTTTAGACATTGCGATAAACTCTGAAATAATAAACGCACAACTGGTGTGTGTGTGTGTGTGTGTGTGAGAGAGAGACTAATAAAAAGAAAGAAAACAAAAGCAACAAAGAATGAGACAGACAGAGAGACAGACAGAGAGAGACAGAAACAGAGAGAGAGAGACAGTAAGAGAAGAAAAAACAGGACAGATGAGATAGTTATGGACTGTATTTAGCTCTTTATTTTTTTCTTTTCTGAGTTCATTAATTTGTCTGTCTCTCTCTGTGTATCCCTCCATCTCTCTCTCTCTCTCTATCTGTGTCTCTGTCTTCATGTCTCGCTCTGTTCTGTTCATTTACACACTGTATTAATGTAGCAGATGTTTTAGCACAGAATTAGCATTTGGCGAAGCTATAAATGATCACAGTGGAGAAACAACAACACCTGCTGATCCGATAAATCACTCCTGATGAGCTCTGTGTGTGTGTGTGTCAGGTACATGCCTGGTCCTCGGCTGTCTCATCTACCCTGATGGCTGGGATGCGGAGCAGGTGAAGCGGATGTGTGGAGAGCAGACGGATAAATACACGATCGGAGAGTGCTCAGTGCGCTGGGCCTACATCCTGGCCATCATGGGCATCATGGACGCCCTCATTCTCTCCTTCCTCGCCTTTGTGCTGGGAAACCGGCAGGATGGCCTCATGGGAGACGAGCTGCTGGGAGACAGTAAGAGGAATAAACTGTACTTCCTGTTAAAAAACGGTGTTTATTTCTTCTAAAACCATACGTCGTTATTATCATTATTGGGCTGGATTGAGTCTATCAGTTATGTTAATATTTACGCTTTGAAAGTATCTGGTATTCAGAGTTGGTTGACGCAGCTGCTCTTCTGAGCTCCACATCCAGATTATTAAAAACACCTGCGTGTAGTTCCGAGGTTCCTGGATTGGTCTCAAGTAGAAGCATCCGAGATGGAGTTTCTACACCACTGCCTTTAAACCTTTAAGCACAAAGACCTAGCTTTAAACCTGTAAAAAAAATCAGGGATAGAAAATACAGACTGAAGACAGAAATAGCACTCTTGTAGTACAGTGTAGCATAAAAACAATTTAACAGATATTTTAAAAAATAAAAGACTGATATAATGAAATAGGAAAGAGAAGATTTTGTGAGTGTTGAAATAAATCTAATAGAAGTCTCATATATCACTAATATATTACTGTGTGAATAATCCGAGTTGTAATGATCACATTCATCACTGGGTTAATTAAATAAAATGGCTTCCACACTCATTACTCAGCAGCATGTCCTGTAGAACAGCACTTGATCCAGCACACACTGTTCATTTACATTTTATTTATTATTTATTTTATTGTGCTCTGACAACTTTAAGAAGCCACGAGACACTACATCGAGGTGATGAAACAGTAACGTGTGCAGGATGTAGGGGAACATAATGCTGATATTTGTGTTAATTTGATATAAAGAAAACCTGATCACAGTGTGAAGGAGAATCAGACCGAGCGCTTATCTGCTACACTTACAGAGAAACTTTAACTTTAAAAATGATCAGAATCAAGTGTAGCTGGGACATGCCTCTGTTTACTCAAACTCCACCCACTCTTGCATCAATCTTACGTAACTTCTGAAAAGTCTGTCGTTACGTATGAGCGCTGAATCCTGACGTGTGTCATTTCTGTTGTGATCTTTGACTCCTTTTTCTTCACACTGACACTGACTAAATGTTTCCCAACAGAGATTTTGTAAAAATGAGAAAAGTTTATTGATTCTGGATCAGTTTCAAATTTTGTAGATTCCGATTTGCGTGTTGTGTTTAATATAAGCTCATATCAATGCAGTTCAGGATCAAATCTGATTTGATGAACGTTTTATAAACACGGCTCCTGGTTTCTCAGGCCTTTGTTTCTCCCATAGTCTCTGCTGCTCGACTGTGGACGTGTGATTTGTGAGCTGTGAATTTTAAATGCGATTCCCAAAAAGCTTCTGAGAAAGCTGATATTAATAGCAACAACATGTTTTCACCTCTGGCTCCAAATGATTCACAGCATCTCTAAAAAAAAATCAAGTTAAATAAAAAGGAAAAGAAAGAAGAATATGAAAGAAATCTGGCCATGTTGAAAAGATGGTGGCTTAGATTTACTAACGCTCACACTGTGTGTGAAAAAAAAACACGAAAATACTTGATAACATACACAAGAATGTTACTGCACCTTTTTATATTACTTTATATCCTTGTTTTTAATTACTTTATATATTTACTTATGTATTTTATTTAATCACTATTATTTTAATTACTTTATATCTCTTGTTTTAAATTTTTCCTTATTCATGTTTAGGTAATGTTGCTGGAGGACTCACAGAATAAAAATTTCATTGTACTGTGACACTGTCTCCAGTACATATGAAAATAAAAGTTGAATTGAATTGAATTGAATTGAATTGAAGAAAAAAACACAGAGGATTATTTGTTCTGTGGTCCCCTTATTGATAAAACACATACAAGAAAAACATGAATTGAAAAAGAATTGCACAATATTTCTGACATCACGTGATAAATAAGAGCACGTGAAAAACCAACATGAAAATATTATTTCGTTTTTCAGTGTAGAGGATCTCACAGCCTTAAATACAATATTACAGTGCAGTGAGTGTGTTCAGATTTAGCTTTAGTGTTTTATTCCTCTACCTGCTTTCCTGTTATTGAACTTTTGCTACGTTTTCCTGTTATCTGCCTCTGTCCTCTCTGATATTCTGTTCGCTGATTGACTGACCCTTGCCTGGCTTTGAGTTTGCTCGCCGATTTGGCTACGCTTCCTGTTTGCATTCCTGCTCTCCCCTGCACATACATCCATGAGTGCCTGCAATCTGATAGGATACTTTGCCTCATTATGGATGTAGCAGAGGAGGCGAAGCAAACAGCTCTGAATGCTCAGGGACGCCTCTTAGGAGAACATCAGCAGATGCTTGCCGACCTCAACACCAGGATGGCACAGTTAACTGTTGTAATGTTGCAGGCCCTTTTAGCGTGCTCTGAAGCTACCTCTACTCCTGTGCAACTTCTCCCGACTCCTGAAAAATATGCCGATGATGCCCGCAACTGTAAGGAGTGGCGAAGAGCGTACCACTTCATATGAACATTTTCTAGAATGATTCAAGCGAGCATTCAATCATGAACCTGAGGGGATCGAAGTTGGTCAGAGCCTGCTCACCATCACGCAAGGAACAAGAGGAGTAGCCGAATATGCACTCGACTTCTGAACCCTTGCTAGCGGAAGGAATGAGCCAGCATTGAAAGCAGTGTTCTGCCAAGGTTTATGTCCTGAGATTCAGAGTGAAATGGCTTGCAGAAATGAACATCTCACATTGGACTCCCTCATAGATCTCGTGATTCACCTGGATCACCTACTCTCCAGCCATCCCTCTCTCAAAGAGGACACCGGACCAGCTCAGTCTGTGGGTGTGTCCTCACCCATGGAGGTTTCCCAAACAAGACTGAGGCACTCTGAATGAGAGAGAAGACAATGTGAGGGTCTATGCTTTTACTGTGGGAGCTCCAACCATCACATTTCTCAGTGTCCCATCTGTCCCACTAGAAATCGCAATAACCCTGAACCTGTTCCTGACACAGTGAGTTCTACAAGGAAATTTAACTCACAATCATTCAAAGTACCTGTCTTGTTGAAACTGCCAGCTTAGACCCATGAAGTGTCTGCACTTGTTGACTCAGGGACGGAGGGGAACTTCATTGACAACTCCATCATCCAGGAGTTCAACTTGTCCACAACCCCTCTGCAAAGTCCACTCAGCATTGTGACCATTGATGGAGGACCCATAGGAGATGGTTTCGTCACAACTAGGACCACTCCAGTTTGCATCCAAGTAGGAGCTCTACATTCTGAACTCATTTCACTGTTTGTGACTTCTACAGTCAATGACGACATCATCCTGGGTTATCCTTGGTTACAGCTTCATGATCCTCTGATTTCATGGCAACACAAGGAAATCCTCCAATGGTCCCCCACATGCTTCCAGAACTGTTTGTCACATCCTCAACTATGTATCTCCTCGACCTCAGTAGAAAGTCCTCAACCTGACTCCCTAGACAACATGCCAGAGTGATACTCTGATCTGAAGCAGGTCTTCAGCAACAGCAAGGCCTGTGGCCTACCTCCACATCGCCCTTACGATTGTGCCATTGACCTTCTCCCAGGCACATCACCTCCTCACAGCCGCATCTACCCACTTTCCCAGAAAGGACAAGCGGCAATGGAGGAGTACATTCAGGAGGTTCTCAAGCAAGGTTATATTCATCACTCCAAGTCACCTGCTTCTGCAGGTTTCTTCTTTGTGGAGAAGAAAGGAGGGGGTCTTTGCCCATGCATAGATTATAGAGGACTTAATCAGGTGTCTGTAAAGTATCCGTATCCACTTCCACTTGTCCCTTCCACATTAGAACAGCTACGTTCAGCAAAGATATTCTCAAAACTTGACCTGCGCAGTGCATACAACCTGATCGGAATTCGAGAAGGTGATGAATGGAAGACAGCGTTTAGCACCACCGCCACACATTTTGAGTACCGGGTCATGCCTTATGGCCTTTCTTCGGCCCCAAGCATCTTGCAGTGCCTGATCAATGACGTGATCCGGGATATGCTGGGGAGGTTTGTTATCACCTATATTGACGATATTCTAATCTACTCCCCAGACAAATCAAGCCACCTGGAACACATTCGATCCATGCTAAAACACCTACTCGAGAATCATTTCTACATCAAAGCTGAGAAACATGAGTTCCATTTACATCAGATCTCTTTCCTGGGTTACATCATCAGTGCAAAGGGAGTCAGCATGGACTCATCCAAAGTAGCCGAGGTCATGTCTTGGCCTGAACTCACATCCGTTAAGGAACTCCAATGCTTTCTAGGTTTTGCAAATTCTACAGATGATTTATCAGAGGTTTCAGGACCATCTCTCCTCCATTAACTGCCCTGCTTAAAAAAGGTATAAAACGTCCTCTAGAACCCAATAGCAGAGGAAGCCTTCAGCCAACTTAAGACTGTGTTCACGTCAGCTCCCATCCTGCAACATCCTGACCCCACCAAACCATTCACTGTTGAGGTGGATGCCTCAGAAACAGGAGTTGGAGGGGTACTATCTCAGCATTTCGGCAAGAAACCAAAGCTTCATCCAGTAGCATTTTTCTCAAAGAAGCTCTCATATGCGTAATCGTGAGTTACTAGCCATTAAGCTTGCCCTCGAGGAATGGAGGCACTGGCTACAGGGAGCTACACACCCTTTTGTGATTTTGACGGACCACAAGAATTTAGAATATCTAAAGAAAGCAAAGCGCCCTCTTTGTCACCAGATTCAACTTCACAATCTCTTTTCATCCAGGGTCTAGGAATACAAAGGCTGATGCTCTATCCCGAACCTCCAGTTCTGCTCCTCACAACACTGAACCACATCCTGTTCTTGCACCAGAATGCTTCATGCAGTCTATCACTTGGGACCTAGATAAATAGATCAGAAACTCTCAACCCCGAAGGCGCCCAGAGGACTGTCCACCAGAACTGCTATACATTCCCGAAACCCTTTGAGGTAAACTCATCACATTGGCACATGCATCTCCTGCTATGGAACATCCTAGTAGTCAAAGGACTTATCAGATGTTGAGAAGTAAGTACTGGTGGGAAAACATGAGAACTGAGATCACTTTATCACCTCTTGCTCTGAATGCGCCCAAGCAAAAGTTCCACGAACCCCTCGCTTTGGTAAGCTATGTCCCCTCCTTGTACCTCAGAGACCTTGGTCCCACCTGGCCATAGACTTCATAACCGACTTACCACCATCCCAGGGTAACACAACCATCATGGTGACTGTAGACTGATTCTCCAAGGCATTGAGGCTGCTTCCCTTACCAGGCATTCTCACTGCATTTCAGACAGCAGAACTCCTGTTCCAGTATGTGTTTAGGTACTTTGGTATCCCGAAGGATATTGTCAGTGACCATGGTCCACAGTTCATTTCATGGTTCTGGACTTGTTTTATGGAGCATCTGGGTGTCTCAGTAAGCCTCATGTTGGATTATCACCCTCAGTCCAACGGTCAGGTGGAGCATGCCAACCAGGAGATCAGCTGTTTCCTGAGAATCTTTTGCATGAGGAATCAGGGGACTGGTCACATTTCATCCCGTGGGCCAAGTATGCACAAAACTCACTCAAGCACTCAGCTACCCAGTTAACACCGTTCCAGTGCATACTCGGCTACCAGCCACCCCTGTTCCCATGGGATGACACTCCAGCATAGGCACAGTCGGTCGAGGACTGGTTTTCTAGGAGCCAAGCAATATGGAAGGACGTTCATCAAAGAACTGAAGCAGTAAATGCCAAGTATAAAGAATATGCGAACAAGCACCATGGAAAAAATCCTGAGTTTTCACCTGGTGACAGGTTGTGGGCCTCCACACGTGACTTAAGGGAATCAAATTCTTGCAAGAAACTCCAGGCATGTTACATCGGTCCATACAAACTCTTATGTTGCATCAATGAGGTCTCATACAGAGTGGAGCTTCCACCTCACTTCCCTGACCTTCCATGTGTCATGTCTGAAACCAGCAATTCAAGGTCCTCTGGCAGAAAATACTCTCGCCCCAGAACAACAACCCCTAAGTCTCGAGGGAGAACCTATCTACCAGGTAAACAGAATTCTCAACTCCAGAGAAGAAGAGGTCAAATGGAGTACCTGATAGAATGGGAGGGCTGTGGACCAGAGGAACGGAGCTGGGTAATGGTTAAGGACATCCTTAACCCCCCCACTAACTCAAGAATTTCACACTCAGCACCCTGACAAACCTGCACCTAGAGGGAGAGGGCACCCCAAGAAAAATGTAGCTCCCAGAGGGAGCTCCTCAGGAGGAGGTTCTGTCAATAATGGCATTGTGAGTCAGAATGCAAAGCAAACTACAAATATGGCTTCCCAAGACTACAACACCCAAGGTTCACAGTGCCCCCTGTCTCCGTCTTATTAACTTCAGTTGTCTCTCATTAACAATCATCAGCAATGCTACTTAAGCCTCTCCCTCACTCTCCTTTAGTGCAAAGTATCATTCTGTGTCTTTCCAGTCGTACCAAGTCTTTCTAGTCTACCTGCTTTCCTGTTATTGAACTTTTGCTACGTTTTCCCATTATCTGCCGCTGTCCTCTCTCTGATATACTGTTCACTGATCGACTGACCCTTGCCTGGCTTTGACTTTGCTCACCGATTTGGCTACACTTCCTGTTTGCATCCTCACTCTCCCCTGCACATACATCCATGAGTGCCTGCAATCTGACAGCTGTGATGTTATTACCTTTACATGCCGCTTTTGAAAATCTCATCTCATTATCTCTAGCCGCTTTATCCTTCTACAGGGTCGCAGGCAAGCTGGAGCCTATCCCAGCTGACTA
>JAPFFA010000014.1:2306553-2316925 GCA_026153275.1 Sciades herzbergii
ACGCTCCTGCTGCATGCTCCAGTCTGGTGGTGAGGTCCTGGAGTTCCTCTTCACTGCCTGTCATGAGGTCGATGTCACTGGCAAACCTCATGTTACTCAGAGGGCGTCTGTTGATGGAAATAGACGGACGAAAGTTGTACAGTGTCTCGGTCATGATAATGCACTGGTGTGTATTCATGTTACAGCTGAATACACACCAGTAATTCTTAAAACAGAGAACGACCAAAACATGACAAAATGGCTGCCACGATTTAGCGCCCTAACGAGTGCATGTAGTTCACAGGAAACGTATAACGTACAGACTTGCACTCGACATCAGTTGAACTTTATTCTCCTCTTTGCTCATGTGTTGACGAGCCGACTTCCTGTTTTGCACTTTATCAGAGAAGTGCGCACTCGTGACTGGGAAATGTTCTACGTTTTGAGACGAAGCCGATGAGAGAATTGAAATGCAGGGAAGGTTCCAGCTCTGCAGTAACCGAGTCGGAGTGTAGAGCTGCTCATTTACGACATCTGGTGGACGAACATCACCACATGCGGTGAGGATGTTTAACACGAAGAACTGACACTAACGTAAATCTGGTAATTATGCGATTTATTCAAGTGTGCATACAAACCTTTCATTTCTTGTTTACACAATCGGAAGCCAGAATTCTGTGGGTCAGAAGGTTTTGATTAATTTTCTATAAAGTAGTGCAGCTCACAGGTTGATATTAACGTGCATCAAGTGTATAAAAAGTACAATAAATGATAAAAACGAAATCACTGTGGTATAAGAAGAATAAAACTCTCGAGATAAAAGGGAAGTGCTGCTACAGGAAGTTAATCAGCTTGGTGGTGTTAACAGTAACCCAGTCACTGATTATTACACTGGAACAGCACCACACACAGCGTGTTCAATTCCTTACACATTAAACAAATCAGAAATATTTCACGATAGATGTATTTAACATGTTTCCAGTTGGACGGACTTCCCTCTTTCTCCCTCTTCTTCTTCTTCACAGCAGCATTAACTCCCACAGCATACCTTAACTATCCAAACACCATAAACTTACTGAGGTCTTCAAGGTGACGTCTGAGACATTCAAGCACGAGTTAAAAAACACACCGGATACTGGAGGTGGTATAAAACTGTCATTACAGTGATTTATTATTATGAACCATGAAAATATCCAACCAGTGTTGTGTCTGTGAGCATCTGCTCTTCATACACACACGCGCATCACTCACACACACAAAGAAAAAAAATAGAGAGAGAGAGAACAAACTGAATCATCTTGGGAGACGGAAATAAAAATAGTGCTACGGTCACAGAAACATTCAGCTTTTTATTTTTTTTCTTTCGTTTTCTTTTTTTATGCGAAGTATGCGCTCATATTTACAACCATATTCCAAAAAGAAAAAAAAAAAAAAAATGGGATGGGAGCGAATTGTACAAGTGTAGAAAAGAAAAAAAAAAAAAAAACGAAGCCGATATTTACACTGTCTCTGCAGAAAGAACGCTGGAGGAACAACCTATACAATTAAATTACAACTTTCTACAAATAACCGTGGAAATTCAAAAAAATAAACCGCTCAGGGAGAACAGAAGTTATTTCTCTCTCACACTCACACAGACAGTCATGATGAACACATTAACACACATGGACTAACACACACACACACACACACACGCGTACAAAGAAGTGCAGACTCCTGGAGCGGCGAAGCGGCCTAACACAAAGGTCTCTTCTCAATTTCTGCAGATATTTTTTTTTAATCAGTTACATGAAGGATTAAAAAAAATAATTCTGTATTTTTTTCCTCTATACAAAAAGCATTTTTTCTTCTGCTATAAATGAAGCACTAGATAAAACGAATAAATGACATGAGGATTTTAGAAAGGAAAATAAAGGTCGACGTGGAATGTCCATCGTACAAGTGTGAAAAAGAAAATGGGGAAAACTAAAAACGTTAAAAGACGGCTAGTAAGACAGGACGACTGGAAGTGTGTGTCAGGGAAGAAAAAGGAGAAGAAGAAGAAGAAGGTAGGAGGGGTTTAGGTTGTGTAATGAGCACCACTGAGCCGCCATTTTGTTTTCATCTTGTAAAGTCTCTCCAGATCAGGTTACGGTCCATGTAAGTGTACCCTTGTTGCATCGTCCTGTTTCCTGGGTGTAAAGGTGCATAAAAAACTATATACACTACGATCGAGTTGCCTATGTTACATTTTGTCCAATCGTCCGCCGCTATTTCCTCATTACGAGTTCCTTTATTGTGGGCGGGTGAAGTGGGCGGAGTCAGTGCCACCCCGTCCCCATGTATCCGGCGTTATGAAATGCTGCAGAAGAAGGAGGCGGGCCTCGGGTCTGCGTCGCGTTAGGATTGGACGAGGACCCCTGAGAAGGCGGGTTGGGTTGCGGTGGGGGCGGAGGAGGGGGCGGTAACACAGTCTGCTGATATGACGATGGGGTTACTGCTGTTGGGTTGCTCGCTCCCGATTGGTGCAGGAGAGTAGTCTGAAAAGCACCAATGTTCTGAAATGATGGCGGAGGAGGCGGGGCTTGTTTGATAGACAGCAAATTGACGGTGGTGCCGCTGACCTGCGCCGGCTGAGAACTCTGCGTCTGAGGGGGTGGCGGCGGCGGCGGGGGAGGGGCAGAGCTCAGGATCAGTTGATGCTGCTGGATTGGAGGAGGTTGCAGATGATTGACGTGGATGAGGGCGGGACCTGGTTGAGGATGAGGCGGAGGAGGGGGTGGAGGAGGTGGCGGGGCTGAGCTGCTCTGGAAGTGGAGGGTGTGGTGAGACTGCAGCAGAGTCTGCGAGCCCGGAGGAAAGGGCGTCGAAACGGCTGCTTTGAACTGCGTAGGGAAGTAGGGCGAGGAAGTAGGGGGTACCGGAGGGGGCGGAGGAGGAGGGGGCGGAGCGTTCTGAGAGCTGTACTGCGATTGGTTCGGGGGTGGGGCAGGTAAGAAGGTCCTCTGGCCGCGATAGGGCGAACCCTGCGGCTGAGGCTGGGATTTAGGGGCGGGGATAGGGAGGGAAGGAGTGGCGTAGTGCCCTTGGGAGGGGTGCTTGCTGGGAGTCAGAGGGGCGGATTTGGACAGAGATGGCTTGGATGAGGACGGCTGGACCGAAGGACGGGACTGAGGGTCGCTGTCCTCTTCTTTAGACGAGCGAAGGGAGGAGTGGGACACACAGCTGGGGCCTGGAGACGGAGACTGAGAGAAAGAACAAAAAAACAGCGTGATGAGAGCAGGAAACACCACTGTATATTTAGGAGTGTGTGTGTGTTTAATTCATACCGTGTGTGTTGAAGGACTCTTGCAGCTCTTGGGTGATGGACAGTCCCTTACTACAGCGTCACCTCCTTCTGTCTCTCCTCCATCTGTGAGAAAGTCAAACAGATGTTACAGGCATCACAAAGGCACAGGAGAGAGAGAGAGAGAGAGAGAGGGGGAGAGAGAGTCTGACCTGTGTCTTTGCGATGGTCACTGAGCAGCAGGGCTCTGTGGTATCCGCGCTCTCTGGCCTGTTCCACCGAGGTTGAAGACACCCTGAACAACACCAGACATAAACACTCAGAAACGTATAATATTACGTAAATGTAAACAGAGTGAAGCCCTGAGGGACGCGACAGGTTGCGGAGCGTACCACTGTCCATCTCCCCCTTCTCTCTCCCCCTGTTGGGGGGTGTCCGGGTCCTCGCTAGACTGTGGGGTCCTGGAGCCCAGCGTTACCACAGGAACGGCAGCGTCCGGCGCCGTTTCCACGGTGATAGGGAAGACGTCCACCGGGGGCGCTGTTGAAAGTGGGGAGCTGCATTCGATCTTGGAGCCTCCACTGCGTCGGGCTTCACGCTGCCGCTTCCTGTATTCCAGCAGAGACACCTGGGAGAAAGCACAGTGAGAGAAGCGTGTGATGTGAACATTCACATGGATCTGGTCAGTGGGTTAGTGCGAAGTGGAACTCAGAACCTCACCTTCTTCTTCTGTGGTGGATTCTGAACTGCTCCTGCTCCCTCGGCGGCGTCTCCGCTGAGCGATCGAGTGAAGCTCGCGTTCCCTCCCTCCTCGGCGCAGGGGTAATAGGACATGCCCTCGTTGAACGTCCCCATGTCTAGCGTGTGTGACGGCGTCAGGTCCCGCAGGTTGGAGTTAATAGGTGAGAATGAAAGGCCGCCTCGTTCGGGACTCTTGATCCAGGTGTGGTAGGATGCAGACGGCACCTCCGTAGTGCCCTCTCCCTCTGTACCCTCGTCTAAAGGTGCCTCGTGGGGCTCTGGTAGCGAGGGGGCGGGGCTTTGAGACTCCTGAGGCGCAGTTTCAGAAAGCTTCCTAATAGGAGAGGCCAAGAGCGACGGCGCACGATCGACCTGAGCATAAATTGAGGGGGAAAACATTTTTTTTTTTAAAAGTGCATCTGGTGCCTGATGCATAATGAAAAATGAAAAGAAATAAACGTGAGCGTGACTAGAGCAGTGAGAGTGAGCCGACCTCTTGTGTGCTGGATCTTCGGCTGGCCTCCGGTGAGCTGTCTGTCGGCGACTCACTCTGTGGACACGCACATCATTAACACTCCATGAATTACAGATTTAAGGACATGGACACAACGAATGACCCACCAGCACAAATATTTAAAAGATTATAGAATGGTTTAATCTCAGTGGGTAAAAAAAGTTAACGTCGAACATGTGTGCCTTGGTGTGTGTGTGTGTGTCTGTTTTTACCTCTTGTGGCGCGGTGTGTGCTGGGTTCTGGGAGGTGTGTGTGGGTGTAGAAGGTTCTGGAGGCGTGTTCAGGTGCTGAGGTGTTAGCGGGGTGTCGGAGGGTTCGGGTCGTGTCGGTGTAGCACACGGAGAGGCGTACGGCGTGGATGACTCCGACACACACGAGTCTAGCGGACACAAACGCCTTTTCTTCAGCGGCGTGGGCAACTCTGGACACACACACACAAACAAAACAGAACACGCTTTAACATGGTCTAAATGGTATAAAAGAAAGAACAACTTTAGAGGAAATGCCTAGAAATACATAATGAAAGAATAAAATAAAAAACACATAAAATAAACTCAAGGCAACAGAGTAAGAAAAACAGAAACAGGGTTATCTTAAAAGCACACAAAAAGATGAAAGACAAAAAACCCTATATAGAAAAGTAAAATAGAAATAACAGAGAAAATACAGGGGTTACAGTGCCCCCTGGTGTTTGAGGTGTGTGTTACCTGGGCAGGTACCGTTAAGTGAGATGGGACTGTCAGTATCTCCGTTGATTGGCGGGGTCAGCGGTCCTTCAGCAGGCATCAGGAGGGTTCGCCCGCCTGGGCTCAGACTTCCTTCCTCCTCCAAAGCCTGCTTCAGCCAACGCTACACACACACACACACAGTATAGGTTCAGGTTTAAACATACAAACAGTTTATAACAACTCCCTATAATAATTAGTACAAAATGTTTGATTAATAATTGCACAATCACAGAAAATTGACCCAAGGGTTAACCAGTTTCAGTGGAAATGTATTATACATTTTCACACCTTGGTGCTTGGACTCCAAATAATAACTAAAAGCCGTGACCACAGCAACATATGACTAACGAACCTTCTTGCAGGAACCAGAGGTGGGTGGAGTATCTGAGAGTTCTCGTGAGCGGCGGCGAGCAGCAGGCACCGTAGGGGTGCTGGGGCTGCGATTGGCCAGGAACGGGGAAGAAAATCGGACGTAGTGCTTGGGCGTGCTATAGACGTGCGGACTGCAGGCCATCCCGGGCAGAGAGTTGAGCTGCGTGGCTAAAACTTCGGGATCAGTGCTGATCCTCAGCGGCCGATCAGGAACGGGCTCGGGACTACGCATTAACACACGCTGCTCCTGCTTCTCCACACTCAGCCACTCGTTCACTAAGTGCTGTGGGGGAGAGAGAGAGATGATTATGAGACGAAAGAGACTGCAAGAAGAGGTATGCAAGATTAGATAATTAATGCAGAAGCTGGCAGAGAAACTCATAACTACCCACAGAGTATCTACAGGTTCAAGGATAATGTTGATCTCAAAATGATGTCCCTGTTGATGTTTAACCAAATCATCTGAGATTGGACGGATGTCAATCTTGACCGACTAGATATATGGTCAACGATGACCACATTGACCAACAATTGTTGATGCTGGGCCAAACATCATTCAGAGATTAAGTCAACAAACTTGACCGAGCTAAAAACAACAACAATTCTGACCTAAAGGGTTTTCCAAATCTTGATGCTGACCCAAACTTCGTCTTGACATTGAGACAAAACTGGGACTGATCCAACCATCACCCTGATGTCCTCGTCTTTGCTGACCCGATTTCTAGACCAAAGATGTGGCAACAACCCAAGGGTGACTCGGATGGATGCTCAGTGATCAAGTGCTGACCCAGACATTGTTGGAGATGGTCAACAAGACAGTTTGTGATCCGAGTACGGTCCCTTTGATGAGCCAGACGATGCTGACATTAACCCAAACGTTGTCATGATACTGGGACGACTACATTGATGTTGACCCAAACTTCATCTGAAAACTGGGCCATTGACAAATTATATTAACCTAAACTGTCCAGATCAGAACACTGTTGATCCAATCACTACTACCTTCATCCAGAGACTGATGATGTTGACCAAACATGGTCTGGAGATCAGCACAATGTCATCGATGTTGACCCAAATACTGTTCAGAGATCAAGTCAAGAATGTCGGAGTTAAACGAAATGCTGTTAGAGATCTGAACAACGACACTGATGCTGACCCTAGTGGATATCTGGCCAAAACACAGACTCAGAAGAGTTCCGGAGATCTGGTCAACAGTGTTGGTGTTGACTGCACGGAGAGATATCATCCAGAGTTTGGGGATTCTAATGTGTTTAGAGAAGGAAAATAATGTTGTTCATTTTGAGATTGGGACAACAACGGCACCTGAAGCTCAGGTCAACAGTGAAGATGATGATGGGACAAATTATCCAAAGATTGGGCCAACACTTTGTCAGCTCAATCTTCAAACAGAGGTATCTTTGACGTTGTTGAGCCAATCCTTCGGTGAGAAGCCAGTGACAACATTGACCCAAATATCAGTTGAAGATTGTGCCAACAATAATCCAACACTGTGACCAAACACTGTCCAGAGATCGTTATCTTATTGTAAACATTGACACGACCTTGGTCTGGAGATTGGGCCAATTGTGTCGGTGTTGATGGTGATGATGCCTGGACCTCAGGTTAACAGTAATGACATTTACCTTAACAGTGTCATATTTTTACATCTTTGCGCTAAAATAAATTAGTGCTGATTTCTATTGTTAATCAGTTTTTAATGAGCAGCTCCTTAAAGACTGAAGTGCTTCAGACTGACAGGTGTAAATGTCAGTGGTGTAAAGAGAGGGTTCAGGTTTACCTTTTTTGTTTTGGGATACTTGTGCCCAGGTGAGGTGTGAGGTGGGCTGGCAGTGGCGTCTGGGGTGTGAGTAGGTGGAGCTTCAGTCTCAGGCACTGCTCCCGTCTCCCCGTCCTGCGTTTCTGCCATTAGCTGCGTTTCGAGAGCGTCTCCAGGAGACGCCGGCGGAGGGTCGGAGCAGGCGCTGGCCGTCCGTGTTCGCCGTCTCTGCTGCCCAATGTGTGTTCGGTTCCGAGAGAAGCTCTTCCTCTGCTTGTTCCGACTGACCTTCGCTGCCTTCTGAGCGGCCTCCTCCTTCACCGTCTCCAACAATGGCTGAACATCAAAAACACAAGCACAGGCCAAGTCAGAATGATCGAAATTATGGTTTTAAAACTCTACCCAAGAATAAATAACACCGTGTTGCCTACCGTAGCAGGTGACTCAACCTCCGGAGTAGCAGGAGGCTCCTCTTTAATTTCACTCCGAGTGCCCACCTCTCCCTTGGTGCCGATTCTTTCCAGCGCTTGCTCCCTCCGTTTCTCCCTCTTCTCCATGCGGGCAAAGGCCTGCAAGATGGCCTCCATCTTTCTCTCCTCACGTGTCTATACAAACATCAAGACAAAGCGAGAGCCGGAAAAGGACATGTGAGAAACTGCTGGGAGTCGTGGAGGCAGGAGACCAGCAGCAAAGGAAGAGCAGAGAACACACAGCATCAGAGCTTTTTTTTTTTTTTTTTAGAAAATCATTTCGATGGTCAACATGCTGTAATGTTTCAACCATACTCATAACAGAAAGTATGAGATCTTGCATGACTTCTGTTACCAAGTTCAGTTCCCACACGGAAATGCCAAGAACAGTTCAATACGCGTTTCTGATCCTGAACAAACAAACAATCGACGGCGCATCAGTCTGTGACCCACCAGCAACTCGAAAAAGCTCAGCTACAGTCCTTTAACCAAATCTTCATCAACTTGAAAAACAGGCAAGTGTAAGGATCTGATTGAATTTGACAAGGGCCAAATAGTGATGGTGAGCATCTCCAAAATGGCCCATCTTGTGGGGTGTTCCCAGTATGCAGTGGTTAGTACTGAACAAAAGTGATCCAAGGATCCAAAGGACAACCGGTGAACCGGCGACAGGGTTATGGGTGTCAAAGGCTCATTGGTTCGCATGGGGTACGAAGGCTAGCCCGTATGGCCCAATCCCACAGAAAAGCTACTGTAACACATTGCTGAAAAACACAATGCTGTCACCTTTCTGTTTTAGCCAGCATGAACTTTTTCAGCAGTTTGAGCCTCCGACACCCATGACCCTGTTGCCGGTTCATCGGTTGTCCTTCCTCGGACCACTTTTGTTCGGTACTAACCACTGCGTACCAGGAACACCCCACAAGATGGGCCATTTTGGAGAAGCTCAGGCCCTTGTCAAAGCCACTCAGATCCTTACACTCGCCCATTTTTCCTGCTTCCAACACACATCAACTTCAAGAACTGACTGTTCTCTTGCTGCCTAATATATCCCACTCCTCAACAGGCGCCGTTGTAATGAGATAATCAATATAATTCACCAGTCAGTGGTCATAATGTTATCTCTGATCGGTATATAAACTCTATAGAAACCCACTGAAATTACAAAAACGCTTTCTACGATGTCTCATGCCACTTCTTTTGAATCAACGGTTTTATAAAGAGAGCCGGCAGGTTGCTACGGAAAACAGGCTTAGTAACGAAGACTTGACAGCAGATCAGACTTAGCGATACAGGTTACAAACCGAGGGACATTTATTTATCCAGGAGAGTGCGATCGGCTTTGCTAAAAGGGGGCGTGGTCCGCAGCAGGAGATTAATATAGCTCTTAATATAAACACGAAACGGAAAGAAATGTAAATGAACACCCTCATGACTGAAACAGATTAAAAGTGATGTGCACTGTTGCTCATTCTCCCACTAGTACTGATTTGAGCTAACGTTCAGCTAGTCTGCTAGCGAGCTAGCGTCCCAACTCGCTAGTGCAAAAGTTTCTGCACAGGTCGTGCACATATGCTGCCATCCGAGTGATAAAATACATCAAATATAGACAAACAAAAGTCAAGTCGTGGAACATGGTGTATATACTGTTCTGGAGCAAAGCCTTAAAAATCCCGCTGCGCCCCTGATATCTACAGTAATGTTGAGTCAGACAGGAAACATCACTACCGCCCTTCAGACGATCGCAGTGATTCAGCCGAGGGGAATTAGAGAGAGAACACGGGAAATAGGAGAACGTGTTTAAAGCAACAGCGGTACAGAGGGTTATTGTTTTCTCCGTCATTAGTAGCTGAGCAACACTACAGCATCCTGTCAGGATGACTCAGCAAGGCAATGTGACAGCTGGGACAGTTCTCCAGAGAGAGATCTGTGACCTCATGGTTTCAGGACAGCAGGCTTTCAGCAGTTTGAAGACACTGAACAACTGCTCATGGGAGATGGACAGGAAGTTTTAATCCTGGACAGATTCAGTGCCTGAAATAACCAACAAATACTGAGATCTTTCACTGATGCGCGAGTTAAATCACCCTGGAGTCTGACGGTGTGTGAACTGTCTCGCGAGGAGGCTTGTGTGTCTCAGAGGAAGTCGGAGCACCTTTTGTTCTGCTCGCGGCTTATTTCTCCTGACGTTTTGCATCGTATTCACTCCTCATCTGAACCTTCCCACATGCTGTAGTGTTACAAACTGGAACCGAAACGGACTCCTGAGAACACCATCCCATCCTTACTCTAAAGCATGGTGGTAGTAGCAGCATCATGCGTCTTGGTTGCTTCTCCGACTAATCCCCTCTTTACTTTACTCGTTCACTGGTCTCTGGACAGAATCAAGGTGGTGCCATATTCCTTCCAGTTTTTTTTACAGTGCCTTGAAAAAGTATTCATACCCCTCGAACTTTTTCACATTTTTCCACCTTACAACCACGAACTTAAAAGTTTTTTATTGAGATTTTATGTGATAGACCAACA
>JAPFFA010000014.1:2731632-2744378 GCA_026153275.1 Sciades herzbergii
TGTCTGTCTGTTTGTTTGTATCTCTCTGTTTCTCTCTTTCTGCCTGTCTGTCTCTCTCTATCTGCCTGCCTGTCTGTCTGTCTCTTTGTTTGTCTCTTTCTGTCTGTCTGTCTGTCTGTCTGTCTGTCTGTCTCTCTCTCTCTCTCTCTCTCTCTCTCTCTCTGTGTGTCTGTCTGTCTGGCTCTATCTCTCTCTCTCTGTCTGTCTGGCTCTGTCTGTCTGGCTGGCTCTTTGTCTGGCTCTCTCTCTCTGTCTGTCTCTCTCTTTCTATCTGTCTGTCTCTCTCTGTCTGTCTCTCGCTGTGTCTGAGTGAGTGAGAGAGAGAGGTGTGGAGGTGCTGTGTGAGAACGTTGCTTGGTGTTTGGTCTCCTGAGTGATGAGCCACTGTTTAGTGTTTATAAAGTTATTATAATCGCTTATTCTAAGATCCAGGGTTCCTGCTCACTGTCTCACTCTGTGTTTTTTCTTGCACAGGAGTCACGTTCGCCTTTTACTTCCTTATTGAACTCATTTTATTCCTCAGTCTGATCCACTCTTTATCAGTCCCAGTCTGTTCAGGTGTGTATTTCCCCAAACCTCCTCACATCCACCAAGGCTTTACAAACTCTCCATGAACACTGTACGTTCTTGGGGCGGAGCTTTGTGTACATGTGTGGGGAAGGGGGCGGGTCCAAAGAGTTAAAAAAAAAATCATTCAAATCTTATTCAATTTATTCCACCTGCTTAATCAGTTGAGAGCTTGTCTTTAACACTGTGGACAAACCTTCCTTTACATTTCGGAACTTTATTCCTGAGTGTGTCTCAGAGTTGTCAAACTCGTGATTGGTCAGAAGAAGGTGTTGATTAGTTCTCTATAACAGCAGCTCTGAAGGTAGCGCAGGTTTATATTAATGTGTGTGTTCTGGAACGTTGTTGCTTCCATAGTAACAGCTCGGTCACAGTGGATGCACTGCAGAAAGGGATTAAAACCGTCATTGATGAACATGGTGAAGTTTTCTGGAAGGAGACGTTTGTTTTAGTAACGTTTATGGAAGGAGTCTCCAGCGTCGGGACGTCAGTTTGCTGACGTTCAGTAACCCAGCTGTGAGCGTGATGTCACAGGAAGGAAGGATTCAGGGGTTTATTCTGGGAGAATATTTGAACGCCGGGACGTTTGAACGCCGGGACGTTTACGTGAACGGCGAGACACTTGAACGCCGGGACGTTTACGTGAACGGCGAGACACTTGAACGCCGGGACGTTTACGTGAACGGCGAGACACTTGAACGCCAGGACGTTTACGTGAACGGCGCGACACTTGAACGCCGGGACGTTTAAACACTGAGACGTTTAAACACTGAGCACTCGGTCTGTTGTTGTAACGTCTCCTCTTTCTCCTTCTCTTCCTTTAAAGCAGCAGGACTTCATGTGCTTTATGTAGGTCGGGAGGTTTAATTGGATCTGGGGCTTTATTGAGAGGGAGCTGTGTGTGTGTGTGTGTGTGTGTGTGTGTGTGTGTGTGTGTGTGTGTGTGTGGGCTGCGCAAATTGGATGGCTATCAAACAGCAATTTTCAAACCTGCCGTAATCCGTCTGGAGCTTGTTTTACAGAGTTTTTGCATAAAACACACACACACACACACACACACACACACATATTCTATACTATTGCACTCTTTCAGAATGTGCATGTGATGCCATATTGTTCCCAATCCAACAAACAAATTAAACTCCATTAAGCTATCAAACAAACAAA
Organism: Sciades herzbergii; assembly: GCA_026153275.1. Lineage (NCBI taxonomy): Eukaryota > Metazoa > Chordata > Actinopteri > Siluriformes > Ariidae > Sciades > Sciades herzbergii. Next base: position 2,733,367 of record JAPFFA010000014.1, read on the forward strand.
CAAACCTCCACTTAAATAATTAAAATGCACTTTGTAATTTTTACCGATTCACAGAAAAATGTCATGAAAGGCTACACCATCCTTACAATCTCCACATTCCATAAACACAATGCCTTGCAAAAGTATTCACCCCCTGAAACATCATCCGATTCATCTGGATTACAAATGACCCTTGAAAAATGCTGCTTGCATAAGTATTTACCCCCTCAGACGCATACTGTACTGGGTCGAACCACCTTTCTGCTGCAGTAACAGCTGTAATTGGGGTCGCTGAAGTTCCTCCCGGCTCTGCATGTTGTTTGGGATTTTCATCTCTTTCGTCCGTTCTTCCCAGTGGATTTGCTCGGAGTTCTTCAGCTTGGTTGTTGACTGCCATTTTCAAACAGCATCACAGATTCTCACTGGGACTCAGATCTAGATTTTGACTCTGCCACTGCAGAACCTTTTTGTTTTTCACTGCCCCTTCACTGTCGATTTGGCCACATAGAGAGATGTGACGAAAGCAACTGGCTGAAGCGTGTCCAGTGCCTGGAGGTGAATGGTTCGAAGGGTCATGGGCGGCCTCGGAAAACCTGGTGTCAAGTTGTTGATCAAGCTCTACGATCCAAAGGAACATCCAGTTACCTCGCACAAGATCAAGTCAAATGGAGGAAAAGCATTAGATGACGGTCCAACACATGCTTGTGTGGACTAGTAAAGGACTATAAAGATGATGATTTGATAAGAAGCCCAGGTTCTGAGGATGAAGAGTTTTTCCACAGTACGATGCCACCACCACCATGTTTCACTGTAGGGTTGGCGTTAATTGATGTCTGGCCTGCTGTAGGTTCTCGGTCTCGATCTTGATCTAATCACACACACAACACATTTTGGTGACGTTGGATCACTTGTGATTTCATCTGCCTCTTTTTGAGCAATGCTGTCATTCTAGCCCCGCCTCCCATACAGTTCTCAATCACATAGATCACTCGAAATGGTTGCGTGATGCATCTTTGTTCTACTTTCAGCCGCTGTACTGCTGTATTCTGTAACTCCACTCCTTTAGAGTCACTGTTGGCCTCACTATGGCTTCCTCACTCATCTCTGCCTTGTTTTCATCCTGGATTTTGAGGTTTTGTGAAACAGCTTCCACTTCCTCACTACTGATCCAATAATGCTTCCTGGGATGTCCAGCCTCTTCGACAGAGTTTTACACCCTATTCTTCAGGTATAAACTTTGATCATCTTTACATTTCTTAAAAAGCTTCTTTCACTTCTTTCCTCCAGACTGAGAGTTTTGGTTTTTTTTGTTCATAAAATGATCCGTTTTAATATTTCACAGGCGAAGCCCAATTATAAGTCAAATGTGTCTTCAGTAAGACAGTATCTTTCATCTGGAGTTTCTGGAGCCTTGGGGGTAGTGGGGGTGAATACTTATGCATGCATACAGCATTTCTCAGTTTTGGATTTTCTTTGAAATACTTAATGATCAGTAAGTCATTTGGACTGTAAGAGAACGTGAGTATGCAATAGAAATACTGACAGGAAGAAACGTGTTTATATCTGATCAGTTCCAGGGGGTTGAATACTTTTGCACAGCATTGTATGTAAATTGGAACGATCCGAAACTAGGGTTGGAAAATATGGCAAAAATATGAAATGGCGACACTTAAAGATTTTTTTTAATACATGTTATGTTTTAATGATAAAACATGACAAGTCAAGTTGGAAAATGCGTTTTTAATACATGGAGAAAAATATATTCAGTAAAAAATAAAACACTGTGCGTGTCATGCGGTTGGAGTAAAATAATCAGTGATGAAGTGGGGGGTTACCGTTATCACCCTGGTGTTCAGTATTTTCCGATAACATCATGTTTTATTCCTGTTATAACGCAACAATATTCCAAAGAATACAGTGGTTTATTTATTAAAGAATGACATCATCGTTTTATCCGTTTATAGTTGCATTTATTTATTGCTCATGAAACAAGTTTTCACTTTCGTTATAGCAGCTATAAACAGCCGTTCCCTCACCAGCCTCTCTCGCAGTGAGTAAAACATGCAGCTTGTTGTGTTACTGAGAAACCGTAAAGCAGCGTAAACTCCTCCGTCCTGAAGATGTCGGGAACGTTACAGCTTTATCTCTGACTGTTACATAGTGTGGACACCAGAGACTCCGCCCATAAATGATCAAGTGTTTATGTGGAGCGTCCGGCGTACAAGTCCCAGTGAACCAGCTGTTACTATAGCAAAGATATCATTACAACGAGTGATTTGTTGGCGAGAGAGAAGATAGACGGACAGAGAAAGAGACCCATGTGGCACGTTCCAGGAAGCTGATTGGTCAAGGAGACTCTCTGCTTTACAGTCCAGTCTCTCTGTATATTAGCATATTCAAATCACTTCATCTCTCCAGGGTTGGTATATCAGAGTGCGTTCCTCCTGTAGAGGGCAGTAAAGCCACACACACACACACACACAGCAAAGAGATGAGTGGCCTTCATCTTTATAAAGAGACTGTTGAAGAGGAGGGAAGAGAGATGTAAGTACAGCTACACTGAAACCTGGGTATAAAAACAGAGAGAGAGAGATAAAGGAGTGAAGGGCAGGAGGAAGAAGCAGGACATGATAGGGAATGAAGAAAGAAAAGAAACAATGAGGTGGGCTGAAGGGAAGTAGGAGACAGGAGAGGGATAGAGATGGGATGTTACACGAAGAAAAAGAGATGTTCTCACTCCCAGTTTCTCATGCTCTGTGTGATAAGTGATCCCGATTATTGATTTCATCCGATAATTAGAAGACATTGTTCAGTGATAAGACAGATGTTTTTAGAGAACCTCCTCAGTGTTCTTTAATCTCAGAAGCCCAAAAGCTGCTGAAAATGTCGGCTCCTTCTTTTTTCCTCAAGGAAACAAACATCCATAGAGTTGGTGTCCCATTAAAAATAAATAAATAAATAAATAAATCGAACATTCATACTGGCTTGTGCTTGTACACTTCAGAATTATGGACACTTCGGTATTCCATACACTTCGGTATTCCACACACTTCAGTATTCCGCAAATTTTACTATATTGTACACTTCAGTATTCCATAAACCTCAGTATTCCATACATCTCACTATGCCATACACTTCGTAATTCCACACACTTCAGTATTCCACAAATTTTACTATATTGTACACTTCAGTATTCCACACACTTTAGTATTCCACAAATTTTACTATATTGTACACTTCAGTATTCTGTAAACCTCAGTATTCCATAAACCTCAGTATTCCACACGCTTCAGTATTCCGCAAATTTTATGATATTGTACACCTCAGTATTCCATAAGCTTCAGTATTCCCTACACTTCAGTATTCCATACACTTCAGTATTCCACAAATGTTACTATATTGTACACTTCAGTATTCCATACATCTCACTATTCCATAAACCTCAGTATTCCGTACACGTCAGTATTCCATAAATTTTAGTATTCCACACACTTTAGTATTCCACAAATTTTACTATATTGTACACTTCAGTATTCTGTACACTTCAGTATTCCATAAACCTCAGTATTTCACACGCTTCAGTATTCCGTAAATTTTACGATATTGTACACTTCAGTATTCCCTACACTTCAGTATTCCATACACTTCAGTATTCCACAAATGTTACTATATTGCACACTTCAGTATTCCACACACTTCAGTATTCCATAAACCTCAGTATTCCATAAATTTTAGTATTCCACACACTTTAGTATTCCACAAATTTTACTATATTATACACTTCAGTATTCTGTACACTTCAGTATTCCATAAACCTCAGTATTTCACACGCTTCAGTGTTCCGCAAATTTTTACAATATTGTACACTTGAGTATTCTGTACACTTCAGTATTCCATACATCTCACTATTCGACACACTTCAGTATTCCGCAAATTTTACGATATTGTACTCTTCAGTATTCCCTACACTTCAGTATTCCATAAACCTCAGTATTCCATAAATTTCAGTATTCCACACATTTTACTATATTGTACACTTCAGTATTCCATACACTTCAGTATTCCACAAATTTTACTATATTATACACTTCAGTAATCCATAAAGTTCAGTATTCCGTACGCTTCAGTATTCCGTACACTTACAGCCACATGATCTTCACATGTGCTGTAGATGAAAAAAATCACTTTGACTCATTTGTACTTTTGAATTAGTTTTATGTGGTTCGATTAAGAGTCATTTGGAAGTCGTGAATCATTCAGGAATCACCCCACCATGGTGTGTGTGTGTGTGTGTGTGTGTGTGTGTGTGTGTGTGTGTGTGTGTGTGTGTGTGTGTGTGAGAGAGAGAGAAACAGTGCTTCTGCTGTGTGCTGGAATTTCACAGATGTATCATGGGAAGAGAAACGAATCCATTTCAGCTGCTTGCTGCTAATGAGGTGAGAGACGGTGCCACGCTAATTGTGCTTCATTCCCAGCTCTTATCAGCACTGATTTAACACGAGGAAGTAACGTTGTGTTTATGGGAAGTGTTCTCCTGCTCTAGCACACACTAACACACTCTCTTTATCCCCAGAAAGGCCTCAGGTGCATTAGAACAAGCAAACACACATTCAGGAATCGACTACATGGACGTGTTCAACACACTGCGAGTGTCAGCGTTAATTTCTCGTGTCGTCTCTCACCTGATGAACCGGATTCGCTTCTCTTTCCATGTGTGTAATTCCAGCACACAGCAGAAACACTGTGTCTCACTCTCTCAGAGCCACACAGGAACCATGGTGGGGTGATTCCTGAATGATTCATTACTTTCAAATGATTCTTTGAAGTGAATCGATCCACTCCAAACGAACTGGTTGTTTGGCTGATTTGGTGTGAATGATTCATTATTTTTTTGGTGAATCAAAGCCATGAATGACTCAGACGGGGCTGGTTCGTTTACATCGTTTCCCACTGCACGCTGAGAAACAAGAACCAACAGAGCTTAAAGTCATACCACATTTTACACCAACAAGAAAGACAACTGAACTGTTACCGTGACAACAGGAAAAGCAAGCAATATCAAATCAAACTCATCGGTTTGTCTCTGTCTGACTGTCTGTTTGCCTCTGTCTGTCTGTCTCTCTCTGTTTCTCTGCCTGGCTTTCTGTCTATCTCTCGGTATACATCTGTTTGTCTGTTTCTTTGTCCTTGTCTGTCTGTCTGACTCTCTCTGACTCCCTTTCTCTGTCTCTCTATCTGTCTTTGTCTTTTTCTGTCACTTCTTGTCTGTCTGTCAGTGTATCTCTCTGTATGTTTGTTTTCTCTTTCTTGGTTTGTCTGTTTGTTTTTTTTCTGTCTCCTCCTGTCTATCTGTGAGTGTATCTCTGTATGATTGTTTCTCTTTCTCTGTCTGTGTTTCTGTTTGTCTGTCTGTCAGTGTATCTTTGTTTTCTTTCTCTGTCTGTCTGTCTGTCTGTCTGTCAGTGTATCTCTGTTTTCTTGCTCTATCTGTTTCTTTTTCTCTGTCTGTCTGTCTGTTTCTGTCTGTCTCTCTATACGTTTTTCTCTTTCTCTGTCTGTGTATCTTTGTATTTTCTTTCTCTGCCTGTTTGTCTGTCTATCTCTCTGCATGTTTTTCTCTGTCTGTCTGTCTATGTATCACTTTGTTTTCTTTGTGTATCTGCTTTCTTTCTTTCTCTGTCTGTCTGTGTGACAGAGCGTCTATAAGTTGATTAACTGATATTTTTTTTCGACGACCCCTCACTCAGCGTGCCCAGTCACACTCCCCAGTCGGAGAGATGGTTTTACAGTTTAGTGCTTCATGTTGGTCTCCTAAATGGGACAGACTTTATCTCTGGAGCACTAATGCTGCTGTGTGTAACAGGCTGTGGACAGAGGGAACGTCCTTCTGAGTGGAACACAAGTGTGGTTACTGTTTTATTAGAAATGAATCACCGTGTGTGTGTGTGTTATAGAGTACAGCAGTACTGATACACTCTCCACAGATGAAATGGATTTGTGCAGCTCGATATGAGTAAAATAAAGCAGGACATCTGTGCACTCAGATAAAAAACACTTCGACGTGTGTGTGCGTGTGTTTAGGGTGAAAGAGTGAAGGAGTATTGATTTTTTGAGAGAGAGAGAATAATGTTTGAAAGAAAGTGAAGCAGAGCGACAGAGTAATATGCACAAGGTAGAGGAAAGAAGAAAAATCAGATAAAATAAAGAGAAGGCAGGATTTTTTTCAGAGGTGAAAAACGCAGCAGCAGTGGCTTTATAGAGAAATTCAGGAACCAGTGCATTTTTGTAATAGTGCTTTAATTTCTAGCCGATTTATCTGACTATTTAACAGTTCATTAACACTCTGTATGCATTTGGCCAGTGGATTTTCTTTTTAGTAACAGAAACTAAGAGGCCATTTTTGTTTATCTAATCAGAAATCTCGGACTCAAAATTAAAAAAAAAAAAAAAAATTGTTTCTCTTCCTTCCTTTTAAGTCAAAAAAGGAAATCATAACTGATCTGAGCGAGCGGAGCAGATTCTAATACCATCTGAGCAGAGCAGATTTTAATCCGAGCGAGTGGAGTGGATTCCAATCCAAGCGAGCAGAGCAGATTCCAATACAATCTGAGAGGAGCAGATTCTAATCTGAGAGAGCGGAGTGGATTCCAATCCAATCTGGGTGATCGGAGCAGATTCCAAACTGAGTGAGCGGAGCGACTTCCAGTACAATCTGAGTGAGTGGAGCAGATTCCAATCTGTGCAAGCAGAGCAAATTCCAATACAATCTGAGAGGAGCAGAATCCAATCCGAGCGACTGGAGCAGATTCCAATACAATCTGAGTGGAGCAGGTTTCAATCCAAGTGAGCGGAGCAGATTCCAATCCAAGCGTGCGGATTGGATTCCAATACAATCTGAGCAAGTGGAGGAGATTCCAATACGATCTGAATGGAGTAGATTCCAATCTGAGCAAGCAGAGCAGATTCTAATACAATCTGAGCTGAACAGAGTTCCAGCTGAGCGAACGGAGCAAATTCCAATACAATCTGAGCCAAGCACATTCCAATCCGAGCGAGCGGAGCAGATTCCAATCCAAGCGAGTGGAGCAGATTCTAATCTGAGTGAGTTGAGCAGATTCCAATACAATTTGAGAGGAGCAGATTCCAGTCCGTGCGAGTGAAGCAGATTCCTATCTGAGTAAGTGGAGCATGTCCAATCTAAGTGAGTGGACCATATTCCAATACAATCTGAATGCTCAGATTGTATTGGAATCTGCTCCACTCACTTGGATTAGAATCTGCTCCTCTCAGACTGTATTGGAATCTGCTGCATTCAGATTGTATTGGAATATGGCCCCTCACTTAGATTGGAGATGCTCCACTCACTCAGATTAGAATTTGCTCCACTCGCTTGGATTGGAATCCTCTCCGTTCGCTCGGATTGGAATCTACTCTGCTCAGATTGTATTGGAATCTGCGCCACTCACTTGGATTAGAATCTGCTCCTCTCAGATTGTATTGGAATCTGCTGCAGAGTAGATTCCAATCCAAGCGAACGGAGAGGATTCCAATACAATCTGAGTGAGTGGAGCAGATTCCAATCCAAGAGAGCGGAGTGGATTCCAAGACAATCTGAGATGAGCAGAACCCAATCCGAGCGAGCGGAGCTGATTCCAATACAATCTGAGTGAGTGAAACAGATTCCAAACCGAGCGATTGGAGCAGATTCCAATCTGAGCCATTGGAGCAGATTCCAATGCAATTTGAGTGGAGCAGATTCCAATCTGAGCGAGTGGAGCAGATTCCAATACAAGCTGAGTGGAGCAGATTCCAATACAAGCAAACGGAGCAGATTCCAATACAATCTAAGCGAGTGGAGCTGATTCCAATCCGAGCGAGCGGAGTGGATTCCAATCCAATCTGAGTGGAGCAGATTCTAATCTGAGTGATCGGAGCAGATTCCAAACTGAGTGAGCGGAGCGACTTCCAATACAATCTGAGTGGAGCAGATTCCAATCTGTGCAAGCAGAGCAAATTCCAATACAATCTGAGAGGAGCAGAATCCAATCCGAGCGAGTGGAGCAGATTCCAAGACAATCTGAGTGGAGCAGGTTCCAAGACAATCTGAGTGGAGCAGGTTCCTATCAGAGTGAACGGAGCAGATTCCAATACAATCTGAGCAGAGCAGGTTTCAATCCAAGTGAGCGGAGCAGATTCCAATCCAAGTGTGCAGATCGGATTCCAATACAATCTGAGCGAGTGGAGGAGATTCCAATATGATCTGAATGGAGTAGATTCCAATCTGAGCAAGCAGAGCAGATTCTAATACAATCTGAGCTGAACAGAGTTCCAGCTGAGCGAACGGAGCAAATTCCAATACAATCTGAGCCAAGCAGATTCCAATCCAAGCGAGTGGAGCAGATTCTAATCCAAGTGAGTGGAGCAGATTCCAATACAATCTGAGCAGAGTAGATTCCAATCCGAGCGAACAGAGAGGATTCCAATACAATCTGAGCGAGTGGAGCAGATTCCAATCCGAGAGAGCGGAGTGGATTCCAAGACAATCTGAGATGAGCAGAATCCAATCCGAGCGAGCGGAGCCGATTCCAATACAATCTGAGTGAGTGAAACAGATTCCAAACCAAGCGATTGGAGCAGATTCCAATCTGAGCCATTAGAGCAGATTCCAATGCAATTTGAGTGGAGCAGGCTCCAATACAAGCTGAGTGGAGCAGATTCCAATACAAGCAAACGGAGCGGATTCCAATACAATCTAAGCGAGTGGAGTCAATTCCAATCCGAGCGAGCGGAGCCGATTCCAATACAATCTGAGTGGAGCAGATTCCAAACTGAGTGAATGGAGCAGATTCCAATACAATCTGAGCGGAGCAGATTCCAAACTGAGTGAATGGAGAGGATTCCAATACAATCTGAGCGGAGCAGATTCCAAACTGAGTGAATGGAGCGGATTCCAATACAATCTGAGCGGAGCAGATTCCAATCGGAGCAAGCGGAGCGGATTCCAATACAATCTGAGCGGAGCAGATTCCAAACTAAGTGAATGGAGCAGATTCTAATACAATCTGAGTGGAACAGATTCCAAACTGAGTGAATGGAGCAGATTCCAATACAATCTGAGCGGAGCAGATTCCAATCGGAGCAAGCGGAGCGGATTCCAATACAATCTGAGTGAATGGAGCAGATTCCAAATCGAGCGAGCAGAACAGCTTCCAATACAATCTGAGTGGAGTAGAATCCAATCTGAGTGAGTGGAGCAGATTCGAATCTGTGCAAGCAGATCAAATTCCAGTACAATCTGAGTGGAGCAGAATCCAATACAAGCAAGGGGAGCACATTCCAATCTGAGTGATTGGAGCAGATTCCAATCTGAGCCAGTGGAGCGAATTCCAATACAATCTGAGCAGAGAAAATTCCAATACAATCTGAGTGGAGCAGATTCCAAACCGAGCGAGTGGAGCAGATTCCAGACCGAGCGAAGGGAGCTGATTTCAATCCGAGAGATTGGAGTGGATTTCAATACAATCTAAGAGGACCAGATTCCAAACTGAACGATCGGAGCAGATTCCAATCCAAGCAAACAGAGCAGATTCCAATACAACCTGAGTGGAGCAGATTCCAATCTGAGTGATCAGAGCAGGTTCCAATCTGAGCGAATAGAGCAGATTCCAATACAACCTGAGTGGAGCAGATTCCAATACAATCTGAGCAGAGCGGATTCCAATCCAAGCGAGTTGAGCAGATTCCAATCCAATCTGAGAGGATCAGTTTCTAATCCAAGCGAGCAGAGCAGATTCCAATCCAATCTGAGAGGATCAGTTTCTAATCCAAGCGAGCAGAGCAGATTCTAATCCTAGTGAGTGGAGCAGATTCCAATCTGAGTGAGCGGAGCAGATTCCAATCCAGGCAAGCGGAGCAGATTCTGATCTGAAATCACATGTAATAGACCACTTTTCTGATAGTAGGTAATTCCGTCCCCTTCCACTCCCGCCACATGTATATTTCAGACCTGTGGGAAACACTTTACATCACTGCCTGCAACATCACGACTGGTCCCAACACGTTAATCCAATGGTTCCGATTCCCACTGGAGCCACGATTAAAAAAAAAAAAGACTGTTCATGCCATGAGGTCACCAGGGGACAGAGTAATGTTTTGACTCCACTGTTTTGCTCCCGTTCCCACAGGACACCATTACAGCATAATGACAGAAAATAAACGGTTTTCAGTATGAAAGGGGTCACACACCTGTTGTTTTCACAACGTCCACTCTAATGCACACTCGCTGTCACCTGTCCAGCTGTGTCAGGGTCAGAAATTTCTGATTCACTGTCACAGTGAGTGCTGCTGCTGCGACATTAGTCTAATATCCACCAGGGAGCTCACCAAATTCACGATACATAAGTCGGGGTGATGACGAAACGGAACTCAAACGTGATAATGGACTGAAAAGTTTCTCCTGATCACCTCAGTCTCACTGTATGTTTACACGAGCAGGTTTTCTGATCGACGGTGTGAGCAGAACGCAGTCGGTTTCTTTAATCGCAGGTCTGTGATTAAAACCCGTGATCACGCTGTTCGAGTTCAGCCCTGAGTTTACTGAGCTCTGGAGCAGCGTGAAGAGGAAGCAGTTTAACAGGAGCACTGAACTCACACCACAGTGGCAGCGATCTTATTGTCTTTACTGTCCTGCAGTTCCTCTGTCTGGGTGTAGGAGGAGCTACAGGGGAGAGAGAGACAGAAAGAGAGACTGGGAGACACACACACACACACACACACACACACAGAGAGAGAGAGCAAGAATTCTGTGATACATCTCAGAGCATGTTTGTCCAGCTCAGTCAGAACTAAAGTCTGTCTCTCTTTCTCTTCCTTCCCCCAGTCTCTTTCTCTTCCTTCCCCCAGTCTCTTTCTCTTCCTTCCCCCAGTCTCTCTCCCCTTCCCCCAGTCTCTCTCTCACTCTCTCTCCTCCAGTCTCTCTCTCTCTCTCTCTCTCTCTCTCTCTCTCTCCTTCCCCCAGTCTCTCTCCCCTTCCC
>JAPFFA010000014.1:3711133-3721441 GCA_026153275.1 Sciades herzbergii
CTCCGCACAGAAAGGCCCTCGCCGGCCACGGGGCTCGAACCCAGACCTTCTTGCTGTGAGGCGACAGCGCTAACCACAACACCACCGTGCCGCCCCTCTATCTATCTCTGTTCTCTTGCTCTGTTCTACCTCTTTATTCTATCTATCTATCTATCTATCTATCTATCTATCTATCTATCTATCTATCTATCTATCACTCTTTCTTTCTATCTCTATCTGTTCTCTCTCTCTTGCTCTGTTCTATCACTCTCTCTCTCTCTGTCTGTTCTTGTGCTCTGTTCTACCTCTTTGTTCTATCTCTCTATCTGTTCTCTCTCGCTCTGTTCTACATCTATCTATCTATCTATCTATCTATCTATCTATCTGTTCTCTCACTCTGCTCTACCTCGCTGTGTTTTCTCTCTCTCTCTCTCTGTTCTACCTCTCTCTCTGTTCTATCTCTCCGTCTCAGACTGGAAGCTTTCCCTCTGTTATTGCCAGTGGAGCTGAATGGACTGTTACACTACTGTTCATAATAATCTCACTTCTCAATACTTTCATTTGCCTCAGTAAAGATTCGATTAACTTTGAATGGCTTCTTCTGCATGACACGAGAATAATGACCCAGTCAGCTGAGAACATGACAGTCAGAGGAATGAGAAGGCAGAGGGCATTGTGCATGTTCATGCGATGCTGTATATGACTGAGCATCAGGGTTCCAAAATATATTCTCCGGCACACACATTACCCAAAAATATCTCCATCATTCCCTCAGCCTTCTCACACCCATACTGTCTCACATCCATACTGTCTCACGTCCTAACTCTGCAACAGAATCTATTCATCCATTCATCTTCAGTAACTCATTCATCCTGGTTTGGGTCAAAGTGAATATCCTGAGAACACTGGGAGGCCTGATGCCAGCCCGTCACAGGACACCATTCATGCACACTTTCACACATTTATTCACACCTGGGAGCATGTTAGCATTTCCTGTCCAGCTGCCAGCATGATTTTGGTGCAACATCATCCAGGGAACCCAGATGAAAACCCATGCACACATGGCGAGAGCGTGTGAGAAACAGGATCAAACCGGGGACCCTGGAGCCATGAGGTGGGAGTGCTCCCTGCTTCAGACACTCTCAGCTGAGTCCCCAGAGTGGGTGGTGAAGAGGAGTCAGTGGGAGTAACGAGGGTTTATGTCTCAAAGCCACCTGGAGATTTCCTCTACTTCAACATGCAGTGCATTATTTACACACACCATTTAAATACAGAAGGAGACACCAAACTGAACCTGGCACATGATTTACAGCAATCACGGTACACAAATATCACACATCACTCTTCAGAATCTGGTCACCAATTTCTCACCTCAACGTCACGTCACACAAAATCGCACTCTGTTTATTTCAAGGCTGCCCCTTAAACATCTATATCTTTGTAAATTAGAAGTCATTTGTATCACTTCACTTCATTGCACCAGTATACTGCACAGAGCAGACTGTTGGCTCATCTCTAAAAGAAAATAATCGTGCACGGATTTATTAAGATTTATTCAGTTTCCTCTGAAAGTATTGGAACAGCAAAGCCAATTCATTTTTGTTTTATACTGAAGGCATTTGGGTTTGAGCTCAAAAGATGAAGATGAGATGGTGGATCAGAATTTCAGCTTTCGTTTCATGATATTTACATCTAGACATGTTAAACAGCTTAGAACATGACCTTCTACTGTTCCTCCTGATGAAGTCCTATGTTGTGTTGCAGTGTGTTTGGGTCATTGTCATGCTGCATGATGAAGCTCCTCCCCATTAGATTGGATGCATTTCTCTGTAAAATGTCAGACAGAATGTTTCTGTAGATGCTGAATAGCCCCCAAGCATAACTACATCATCACTAGTTTACCGCAACGCATTGTGGGGGATAGCTGGGGTCGGTAGTTGAGCGATATGACGGATGTCAGATTAATTTTACGTGAGAGTGATGTGAGAGGAGCGATTTTGCCATGCTCTGTCATGGAGGACAATGAAATTGGTGATTTAAAGAGGTGGATAACATGTTGAGGGTTTACAGCAGAAAAATCGAAATCTAAATCAAGCTTGGTGAGAAGGTAAGAGTCCAGGCCGAGTCTACTACACTGTACATCAACAATGACAACATCAAATCTCAAAATGTCTCATTTCTGAGGACGTATAGTATATTGGATCACGAAGCAATCTTAAACTTAAAATTCAAAATTTGTTTCTTTTAATCTTCAGTTATTCCTTAATATTTTCTAAGAAGCTTTGTTCTAATGAAATCTTAGCCTTGTACTTAATCTTGATCCAGAACAATGAAAGTTACAGATGCAGGAAGGGAAACTATTATGAAAAGTCAACTGTTGACTTAAGTCTAAGATTGCTTCGTGATCCCAGACCCAGATGAACAGCATCAAAACATTTATAAATGAGTGATTAGATAAATAAAACTTGATATCAGGAAACATTACAAAAAAAAAAATCCTTGGAAACCCACTGATCTGCCGCGTCATGTTCAGTATCAATGCATTTTCTTCAATAAATGCCGCTAGTGAGGTACACTGAGCATTATCCATACCCGAAAGAGAACCCTTGGTGGTTTGGGAGTTTTATCAGTCCGATAGGCTCGTTCGGCTGCTGAGTGCTTTGGCACATCGAGAGGCAAAGGCCGAAGAACGCTTCTGTGTTTTCCAGGCTTTGGAATGTCGCTAGTTTCAGATGATGAACAGTGTCAATTGTTATAATCTTCTATAACCGAAGGCCATTCCACAGACCATGGAAATATGCTGGGTCGCAGTTTAAGTACGTCTTTTTCCCACCAGAGAAATGTAAGCTACAAACACTTGTCCATTTCAATTCAGTTTGAAGGTTTTCGTTGTGGATTAAACTTATCCATTTCTTTCTTCTCGTCTCCTCAACTGGCAGCTGATAAAAGCTCAAATTAGGTGTTCTCTTTGTTGTGGAGACACAGTAAGGGACACAGGAATTCACTTTAGGCATGGTTAAAACCAGTTATACAGAACAATGCAGTGTTTAACAAAGGCAAAAGTAAACAATACGGCGGAGCTGACCCCGAGTATTGCCCATAATGATTTGTGGTAGGTAAACAAGCGATGATGTGGTTATGGGTCATTCATTCTGCTGATACCATCATGAGTTCATCATCAGTAAAGATTAGTGAGTTTGTTCCAAAAGCAGCCATGAAGCCCAAGCCATGACACTACCACTACCATGCTTCACCCATGAGCTCGTATGTTTTAGATCATGTACAGACCCTTTCTTTCTCCACATTTTGACCTTTCATCACTTTAGCAGAGGTTCATGTTGGTTCCAGAACTTTTGTGGCTCATTTCTGTATTTCTATGTGGAGTCTAATCTGGCTTTCTGATTCTTACTGCTGCTAAGTGGATTATATCTTTTCATGTGGCTCTCAAAGTCTTCTTCAAATGGTGAATTGTGATACCTTCAGCTCTACCCTGTGGAGGTTGGTGGTGACTAAGGTTTTTCTTCACAACTGTCACAATGATTGTCATCAACGCCTGTTTTTTTCCTTGACTTGTTCGATATCTGGTTGTTAGTACACCAGAGGTTTCTTTCTTTTTCAGGATATTCCAGATTATGTTGGCTATGCCCAATGGCTCTGATGGATTGTCACTCTTTTCTCAGCTTCAAAATGTCTTGCTTTTCTCCCATAGACATCTCTCTGGTCTTTATGTTGGTTTATCATTTTTAATAGCAAATGCAGTCTTTATAGGTGAAGCTCAGGACTCAAACCAAGAGTAGACATTCAGAGCTATTTATTCACTGTTTAAAAAATCTGTCTAACAGGGCAACAACAAACACCTACCAGTCATGTGTTCCAATATTTGTGATCAAGTGAAAAATGGGTGTGTTCAAACAGAAGGTGTCATGTTATAGCAAAAGCCTTGTTGTTCCAATACTTTCAGTGGAGGCTGTATTTCCATTACCTTGTTATTTTTCTCTTCTCATTTACTAATCCTTTTTTTCCTCATTTATTTCTGTCTAATTTACGCCCTCGTTATGATGGAAACTGTTACTGCATTTCACAGCCTCACTTGCAAACAAACCAAACCAGCCAATTAACGGATGTTAATCAACAAGCCTTGTATGCCACAGAAAAGCAGTCCATGAAATCATATTTCATAACACACAGTCCCTCTAACTGAGCAAAGAACTCCAGCTATGTTACAACATCCGTCTATGGACAGAACATAGACAATCGAGAAAAGTTGTTGCGTGTGCTGTAATGGGAGAAAGCTGGTTTATTGAGAGCGCTGCACAGAGCAGCAGGATTTGTGAGGAAAAAGAAGATTTCTGGTCACAGCATGTCGGCGACATCTGTGATTTCTCATGCTTTATCTCCACGCTTTTCTGTGTTACCTTTATCACCTGAATCTGAATGTTCCTCTCAGACTAACATTGGTTGCTTGTGGAGATGTGAAGTGTTTACAGATGGGTTAATTTAAGAGGAACCATACATCTTCATACTGGTGGCTTCAGATCTTTCTTCTCATTAAACAGCAAGTACTAGTGCATCTCCTAAAAATTAGAATATCATTAATTTTTTTTGCTTCATAATTTAAATCAAAAAGAGAAACTTTCATATATTCTCTGTTCATTATACATAAAGTGGAATATTTCAAGCCTTTTTTAATTTTGATGATTATGGCTTATCGCTCATGAAAATCAGAAATCCAGTTTCTCAAATGATTAGAATATTTCCTAAGATCAATCAAAAAAGGATTTACAATCCAGAAAATGTCCAACTTCTGAAAAATATGTTCATTTATACACTCAGTACTTGGTTGGGGCTCCTTTACTAAGAATTACTGCATCAATGGGGCGTGGCATGGAGGAGATCAGCCTGTGGCACTGCTGAGGTGTTATTGAAGCCCAGGTTGCTTTGATAGCGACCTTTAGCTCATCTGTATTTTTGGCTCAGGTGTTTCTCATCTTCCTCTTGACAATAGCCCATAGATTCTCTCTGGGTTTCAGGTCAGGTGAGTCGGCTAGACAATTAAACACAGTAATATCATGATCAGCAAACTATTTGGTCTTAGTTTTGGCACTGTGGGCAGGTGCTAAGTCTTGCTGGAAAAGGAAATCGGCATCCCCATAAAGCTTGTCAGCAGATGGAAGCATGAAGTGCTCTAAAATCTCCTGGTAAACATTGCTTTGACTTTGGACTTGATAAAACCCAGTGGACCAACACCAACACTAGCAGATGACATGGCAACCCAAATCATCACACACTGCAGAAACTTCACACTGGACTTCAAACACCTTGGATTCTGTGCCTCTCCACGCTTCCTCCAGACTCAAGGACCTTGATTTCCAAAAAAAATGCAAAATATACTTTCATCTGAAAAAAGGACTTTGGACCACTGAACAACAGTCCAGTTCTTTCTCTCTTTATCCCAGGTAAGATACTTCTGACAGTGTCTCTGGTTCAGGAGTGGCTTGATATTCGGAATGCAACAGTTGTAGCCCCTTTCCTGAAGACGTCTGTGTGTGGTGGCTCTTGATTAACTGACACCAGCCTCAGTCCACTCCTTGTGAAGCTCTCTCAAGTTCTTGAATTGACTTTTCTTGAAAATCCTTTCAAGGCTGTGGTCATCCCTGTTGCTTGTGCACCTTTTCCAGCCAGCCTTTTCACCAATTACCTTCTGTGGCTTTCCCTCCTTGTGGAGGGTGTCGATGATTGTCTTCTGGACAACTGTCAAGTCAGCAGTCTTCCTCATGATTGTGGTTGTGTGGACTGAACTAGACCGAGAGATGCATGATGTTTATGCTGTTTTACTCAAACTTAAAATGAAATACTCTAATAATTTGAGAATTTTAGAATTTCATGATATTCTAATTTTTTGAGATGCACTAGTACATGAACACCTAACAGACACTCATTGACACACAGGCTTCAAAATGAATTCAGTAAAATACTGAATCACACCAAGAATTATATAGACAGTTTGGGAAAGATTTCATTGCTGCATTTTCGTAAAAGTGTGAGGGGAAGCCGGGCTTCTCATGCTGTCTTTAAGTGATGGCCTGTGGATTGGTTGTTTTACAGATGTATATGTGTGTTGCAGTGCTCTGGCCATATTAAAGTTTCACAGAAGCAGTATGCTGTGGACAGATATGAAAAGACTTCAGGAAGGAAACTGCTTACTGTCTTTTTTTTATTATTATTCTGTCTTGCAGGCTCACTCTGGACAGAGCTTAGTTTTTTTTTCTGAAGAAGCTGTCAAATCCATAGAGCACTTGAGAAGATGCTGGACTCCCTGCCCTGAATGGGAAGGACTTATCGCTCATCTCCTCCTTTCTGCTCCTGCAAGGTAATTGATATTCAGAAATATACTTTCACATGGAGTCATCGAACCAAACAAGAAAGAAAGAATATCCAGCATCATCTGCAGTCTCAGTCACAGGAGCTTCACTTGTTCCTGGCTGTAAGCTATGTATATCTGATCAGCTGAATTCAGGGGAGAAAAAAAGTAAGCTTATTAAAAAGCCATTATAAAATGCAAAGGAGGACTATGGCTGGAAAAAGACAGCGTTCCTCAGGGCTACAATTAGCAGCTTGTAGTTAGCATCCGAGCTTGGGTATCCTGCTGATTAGATAAAAAGCTGAGTGAAATGTTTTACAAGTCTATATCAGAGGGGCCTAAGAGCTGGTGCAGCAGGTATGCTAAATCAGCAGAGATTTCATTTCAGACTGCTCACTGGGTCGTTTTACACACCAGGCTACATACAGCGTGCTCTTCACGAAATCCTAAAGCATTCCTCTGTCTCTCCATCTTATTCAATATCAGAGAGGGGAGCACTTTGAGAAGCCATGGACCAAAACAATCAAAAGAGCCTTGAAGGGACACTAATATCAGTAGGGGTGTGATGACCAATGATACACAACGGCTCAGTGTGGGTTTGCACACAAGGCATTAAGTGAAGCAAGGCCAGCTCTTGTTTTCAGAGAGATCTGATTCATTAATTTTTATTCACTTCAAAGTTGAAAGGGAGAAAGGACCTGGTTGTTGTTGTTGTTGGGTTTTGTTTTGTTTTTTTCCAGAACCAGTCTCAGGAAGTTCTCCTGAAGCAAATGACTCCACTGGAGATCCAGACCTGGCCTAGATTGATGATGTGTAAGATGAAGAACATTAAGGCCACTTTAAGATCCTTCACTGATACAGGCTTTTATCCCGACCCCAGTTTTTACCAATTACCCACCTGCCTGATCCAAAAGATGGATGGATTGAATAGTTGCTCCACAGCTCACAGCAGCTACAGATCCAGGTGAACAAATATACCAAGAGACAAAGACTTTCAGCCTTTCGATTGAGAGCGAGATATGTTATTCTCAGAGAGTCAGTAGTTTCTGACAGACTTACTATTTTAGTGTTGACGGAGAGAAAAAGTGTAGAACACTGACCAATGCTGATCAGCTAGTTAGCATGAAGTCATTGTGAGTTCCACTGCTGTTTCATTAACCACGAGTTGGCCTAGTGGTTAGCGTGTCCGCCTCTCGATCACAAGTTCTACTCGTAGTCGGGTCATACCAAAAGACCATCATAAAAATGGTACCTACTGCCATCTGGCAAGGCATGCTGCACTACAGATGTGAGTGGGGAGTCAAACTCTCGTGGTTACCAGAGGACCAGCCCCCTGCCGTAACCCTAGCTATGTAATAGGTGAGAGGCAGAGGGCTACGGAAATGGAGATTGGCGCCGCCTAATGCGCCATATGGTGCGGGAAGGACTTTAGACTTTTTTTAGACTTTCATTGACGGGATTTGTCTGTGGCGAGTCACTTCTCTCAGACTGATTAACAATATCTGCCTGAGCGAGTCTTCTGATCCGCGAGCTAATGTGAATTTAGATTGGTAGCTTGTGTACATTCTTGAAGGCCTTTTCCTTTTAAGAAAAATGCATATTAAGGCTTTGCAATGTCTGATGTCCATCTTCAGTCATTCATTACCTATACTACTTTATGGGTAGTATCTCACTGGGCTGCGACAGCCTGCGACTAGTTGGAGACACAACAACTGCAATAAAATATGCAAATTAGCGACAATTTTCACTTGGAATCACACTGAATTGATATTCGCATATTTTATCGCAATTGTCGTGTCTCCAACTAGTTGCAGGCTGTCACAACCCAGTGAGATACAGCTTTGCGACACCAGCGACGCGTTTGTGGCTATTTTGAGAGAAATTTTGTTGCACTAATTTTTTGAACCTGTTCAAAATTTCAGCGATGAAGGAGCGACACTTTGCAACTCATGCGAGGAAGTTGAGAAGCCCCGCGCATGTTTCAAGACACTTTTGAAACTCTCTCGTGAATGACGTTCTCAATTTGTCGCAAGCTGTCGCAGCCCAGTGAGATACTGGCTTATCCATTGTGGGTCGCAGGTGAGCTGGAGCCAATCCCAGCTGACTTCAGATGAGAGGTGGGGTCCGGCCTGGGTGGCTCACCAGTCTATCACAGGGCTAACAGTCACACTCACATTCACACTCTGGAAGAAACCGGAGCACCCAGAGGAACCCCATGCAAACACGAGGAGACCATGCAAACTCCACACAGAAAGACCTGCGCTGACCTCCCTGGAACCTTTGACAGTGATAACCACTGCACCACCACACCACCCTCTTCTGATTCTTTCATTAAGATAAACACTAAAATGAAGTCATAAAAACTGAAAAAGTGTTCTCTGCAGCGTGGAATGTATGAAGGCCTGGACCTTAAACGAATGATTTTCTGCTGATAGATGTCAAAATGAGAGAAATCTGAAATGATGAGCTTGTTCATCAGTGGTCGTCTCCAAAGCTGGGTGCCTTGAACAACCACTTAAGGAGAAATAACCAGTTCATGATATAACTATTAATCACATCATTCAGCAGGCTTTCAAAGTACAATCACTGTACTTATTTCAGTAATTCTGCCTTGAGGTTTTATAATCACATTTTACAATTTGAGAGAGAGAGAGAGAGACATTAGGTTTATTTAATTTAGTGAAAAATAGTCTCTCAGCATTATACATGCAGATCCTCTCTCCATCTTTCAACTACAGCACAGTAAAAATGGATCTCAGTCTTGAAGAGTGAAAACTGGATAATTCTGAATTATGATGTCTGACAGATGAGCAAGGAAGTTAGAGAGGAAGGAAGAGAGGAAGGAATGCCTCAGTTCCATTTGATCCTTTAACAAAATTTATGTTATGTGATCAAAGCCACATCAGATGTGGAGATCTGGTTAAATCAAATATTCTCCTAATTCCTTGGAAAAATGAAAGAAATTCAGATGTGGTATATTTGGTTCAAGCTAACTCCGACAGCAGTTTCCAAACTAAGGGTTGTGATCCCATATGAGGTCACTCATGTTACAACTGGAGTTGTGAAAGAAGCTCCTCTTCCTTTTTTTTATTCAATTCTATACAAACTAATATTATGAATTTTGCTACAATTATGAAGAACTCAAGTGGGGGAACAGAGCCCTGACTGAAGCCAACCCCACTGAACACGTTTGGGATGAACTGGAACTGGAGCCTCAACATCCCAACATCAGGGTCGGATCTCAATAATAATAATAACAATAATAATAATTTCAACTTATATAGCACCTTTCTCACACCCAAGGTCACTTTACACTTACAAAAAAAAAATCCACCAAAAGAGGGTCAGGATGTAATTCCAGTGGCATAGCTGCCCACAGTCCCACCAAAAGGCGCACAAAAGTATATCTCACACTGCCTACACAGCCGCCGCGACGCCACTGGGTGACACCACTTGGAACACCGCACCAAGCACAAAAGCACCACCGCACAGAGCACTGGAAAACCCCAATGTTAAAAGAGCAACAAGCTCACTGCAGTCCATAGAGAGGAGCACACGCATCACCCATGGTGGACCGACGCCCAAAACTGGGTCCGGTGCAACACCACAACCAGCAGACAAAACATTCAAACAAAGAACAAACATCAAACTATACAAACTATAAAAAGGTCCGGTGAGAAGCGGCAGCCAAAATGTGCACAGCGTACTCTCAACTGGAAACTGAAAGTGAAAATCTAATGAAAATCCACATAGCCACACCCCAAAATCTATTGGAAAGCCTTCCTAGAAGAGAAGAGAAGAGAAGAGAAGAGAAGAGAAGAGAAGAGAAGAGAAGAGAAGAGTGGAGCTTATTATACAGTGCCTTGAAAGAGTATTCATACCCTTTGAACGTTTTCACATTTTTCCACCTTACAACCACGAACTTAAAAGTTTTTTATTGAGATTTTATGTGATAGACCAACACAGAG
>JAPFFA010000014.1:3747934-3760307 GCA_026153275.1 Sciades herzbergii
GCTAATCCTAGAGGTTCACATACTTTTGCCACTCACAGATATGTAATATTGGATCATTTTCCTCAATAAATAAGTGAACAAGTATCATGTTTTTGTCTCATTTGTTTAACTGGGTTCTCTTTATCTACTTTTAGGACTTGTGTGAAAATCTGCAGAAATATAGAAAATTCTAAAGGGTTCACAAACTTTCAAGCACCACTGTACATTATAGATGATGTCCATCCATCATCCATATCCTGTTCAGGGTCGCGGGCAAGCTGTAGTCTATCCCAGCTGACTATGGGCGAGAGGCGGGGTACACCCTGGACAAGTCCCCAGATCATCACAGGGCTGACACAGAGACACACAACCATTCACACTCACATTCACACCTATGGTCAATTTAGGGCCACCAATTAACCTAACCTGCATGTCTTTGGGGGAAACCAGAGCACCCAGAGGAAACTCACGCAGACACGGGGAGAACATGCAAACTCCACACAGAAAGGCACCCATTGGCCACTGGGCTTGAACCCAGAACCTTCTTGCTGTGAGACGACAGTGCTAGTCCCTACACCACGATGTACAGAACGTCAGTAAAGAAGAGGTTCGGATATGAGATAACGAGCTGTAACTGAACTACGTTTTAGAGAAAGATGATATTAACAAGACCAGACTGTGTGTGTGTGTGTGTGTGTGTGTGTGTGTGTGTGTGTGTGTGTGTGTGTGTGTGTGTGTGCACACATGCGTGCACATCTTTTTTATATGTTAGTGGGAATAGGCACAAGAATAGGAATATCTGACGGTCTGGACCCACGGAGCACCAGATAAAGAATCACAGTGTAACTCTGCCTGCTTTTAAATGCTGTAAATGATGTTCGGCTTCATAATGTTTCAACACTTCATTTCTGGAAATAATGAGAGCGAGTTTACATCGACATACACAGATAGATGCACAAGCATATATACGTGCACGCATGCACACACACACACACACACACACACACTAATGACAATCATGTGTAGTGTTGTTGCAGTGCTGCAGTGTGAGTCATGGTAGCTGACATTCTTCTCGGGGAAAAGATATGTACTGGTATGTCGAATGCATCATTAACCATTGCGCAAGCATATTGTACAGCATGTCTACATTAATCAGTCAAACTCTGCTCGGCTAATAAACCTTCGTCAAACACCACGGAGCCTTGTTCATTAAAGTTTCGTTGTTAACTGGGCGTGCAGCATTACGCACCGACTATAAAAAAGTATGTCTTGGTTTAAGCTACAGTGGTGTCAAAAGCATGCCTGACTTTCTCATTTATCAGGTGATGTCTCTCAAAACCAGTATGTTATTGTCATAGCAGAATCCTTATCCATCACTAAACGTCTCATTTTATTAAACTTTGTCTGTAATCGTGACACGAAAAAGCAACAAAGGGAAGTCCAGTGTCAAGCAGGGCAGAACACACAGATTTATCTCAAAACAAAAGGCAGAGATCAGTGCGCATCCCCCTGGACACTCAGGCCCAAACAGCCTGCAAGCACCGTCTCGTGGGGTCACATTATTGCAGTCTGTCACTCACTTGAAGACGGCCCACAAGGAAAAGCTGCAGTGTCCCTTACAACTTGCCCACACATCCTCATGACACACTACACAAGATGCAGAAACACTTGTCTGAAGCACTGAAAAGTTTTACCCGACATATAATACGAGACATCCAGTGAGACTGAAGATTTAAATATGCTGAAGATTTAGATACAGTCCCAGCAACACCTTGCGTACAAAGCTTTAGAGCCAATCACAGCAGATAAAAGAGTCAAAAGCCTCAGCAATATCAAACTTTGGATCAGAGCCTCAGGCAGCTTACCTTGAATAGCCGCAAGATATTGGCTACCATGATGGAGACGGAGCTGGCAGATGCTCCGATCACTCCTACTATCTTGTCAGGCTTGGTAAAGACAGGGGGGTCACCATTTGCGCAGCGTACATCCGAACCATCACGCTCAATGAGTGCTTGGACGAAGGTGAGTGACTGCTCAAGGGCATATGTGTCCCGGGAGCAGGTGTCCAGAATGCGAGCACCAAGGGTCACATTAGGCAGCAACTCTGGGTCCTTGTTGATGAGGTCTATGGCAAAGAGCATGGCTTCCAGGCGATGGATGCCCTTCTCCTTCTTCAGCTCTCCACAGGGTACTCCTCGTTCACCACGGGCATGCACCGGGAATAGGCCACCCAAGATGATGTCACCATCAATTCGGATGGAGTGGGCATACTCTGTTGGTAGAGGCTCCAAGCGCTGAGAAAATGATGGCAACCAACAGCAAATCTCAGCCGTTAGGAGAAGAAGAAGCTGGTATGGTGCCCACTTCGGGCTAGTGGGTTGTAACGCCATAATGATACTACAGAGGAATAGGAGATCCAGAAATCCCAATCATTTAACCAAAATGGCAGTGATGGTGGGTGGGACCATCCATGTCCATATACTTAATGCTGAGGTCAAACGTCGTGTGTCACAGCGACGTCCACACAGGGATTTCTTGTGCTCCACACATGTCTGAAGTACACGTGTTATGAAAAAGTGAAGGAGTCCAAAAACAGAAGAGAAAAAAATGGCAGGGGAATGTGAAACCTCAGATTCTTCTTTGCTTTGTGCTGGATCTCCAGCTGAACCTGCAAAACAAATAAACATTGACTGAGTAGCAAAGTTCACTCAAATATACAACACCAAATCAGAACAAGTTGGGATGGTATGTTGAAACGGAATTTAAAACTGAAAACATTGATTTGTAAATAATCTTTGGCCTGTATTGCACTCAAAACAATACAACACCACATCATGAATTTTATTGTCCTTTCACTTCAATTTTGATTTTTTGAACACATTTTAAAAAAGTTGGGTCAGTAAAGCATTTACCACTTTATAATGTTCCCGTTCCTTCTCACAACACTTAAAGATGTTTAGGGACTGAAGACACCAAGTGATGAACTGTTTCAGGTGTTATTTTGTCCTGCTCTTCCTGTAAACAGGTCTTAAAGTGTGAAACAGTCATAACGGGGTCACCATCGTTGTCATATTTTTCATTTCTAAATTCCCCACACATTCTCTATTGTGGACAGAGTGGACACGCCCTCTTCTTCCACAGCCACGCCTTTGTAATGTGAGCAGAATGTGGTTTTGCATTGTCTTGTTGAAATCTCCCTGGAAAAGATGTCGTCTTGAAGGCAGCATAAGTTGCTCCAAAATCTCAGTGTACTTTTCTGCATTAATGTTCCATGACAGAAGTGTAAGTTACCTTTACCAAGAGCACTGACCCAACCCTATACCATGATACACCCTGGCTTTCGGCATCCATTTCTTCCAAAAAAGACCTGGAATACTGATTCGTCTTACCACAATACACGTTTCCACTGTGTGATGCCTCTGAGCACAGAGAAGTTGACGGCGCTTCTGGACACAGCTAACATTAGGCTTCTTTTTTTGCCCAGTAAAGTTTTAACTGGTGTTTGTGGATGTAACTCCATATTGTAGCTTGATAAAGGCTTTCCAAAGTAATCCCAAGCCCATGTGGTTCTGTCAGCTGTAGATGAATGACGGTTCTTGATGCAGTGAGGGATCAGTGATCACGGGGGTTCAGATTAGGCTTGAGCCCTTTGCCCTTTACATGCCAAAATTCCTTCAGATATCTTGAATTGTTTAATGATATTATGCACCATAGAGAGTAAAATATCCAAATTCCTTCCTATATTTCTTTGAGGAAGAAGTAAATTCAGAAATCAGTTTCTTTTTTATTTGCATTTTCCATACCTTCCCAACTTTTTCTGATATGGGGTTGTAAACTCCAGACTCTTGAATATTTATGCAGTGCATACAGTGTTAAGGCTGTATCTGTTCAGGTGACTCATGATAAGCAGTCGGCTACATGGAGCCACTCCTTTTGCATGTGATCCTTTCCTTTTGCGAAGATATCTTGATTATCGACGGTTCAGTGTAGAGTTGATGCAGATGCTTATATCGATTTAATTGTGATCGTCTCTAAATGTTTTTCGAACCATTTTAATAGTTGTAGTCATGCCATAAATCAATAAATCACTGCGTCTTTGTCATTGGGAATCACTGAACGTGAGCTTTGTGGGGATTTTCCAGTGACTACAGAAGCAAAGACCTCTACTCTGACCTTTTTTCCTCCCGCCACTATGCATGCAAGATCAATGCGTGCAGCTGTGAATTGAAACTGCACCACATTCAGGTGTCCTCTGAAGTCGACACTACAGAGCCAATCTCTTGGACATCACAGCCGTTGCTGTCTTTTTCCTTGATGTGGCTTGACTGATCCACTTCCGGCCCCATTACAGCTGAACAGAACATCCCAAAGCACTGCACCGGACTGTAGATCTGTCAGGATGAATGTTTTCATCTGTATTTCACCTGTAGCCTACCACGCCCAGCTGATTCATGGATTTTATCAGAAGAAGAAAATGCCTTTATATGTCACATATAAATTACAGTCAGGTGGTGTTACATTATTATAAACATGTCATCTTATTTGATGTGTGTAAGGATTCGCTTTGGGATTTAGGACTTAGTTTTGTTCTTCATCTGTGTGAAATAAATCACACAGACCCACTCATGCTAATGAGACGGAATTGATGGGCGGTCACAAAATTGAAGCTCTTCGATCGTTAGAGGTGACAGAATGATGGACGTGTTATTAAGCTCCCCTGGCCCAGTCCCATCTCTTTTCTTTCTTTTCTTTTCTTTTTTTTTTTTACAAGTACTGGTATGTGTCAAGCTGTGCTGTCTTCTTCTGGCGATTTGATTATATTTTCTCCAGCAGGACTGCTCTCTAGGGGATCCAAATGCAGAGTGATAGCTTCACTGAATCTCTCTCGCTCTCCTTTTTCACGTTGCATATTTTCAGCTCATGATGGAAATCAATTAGTACAGCAGAGCTTAATCTTTTCAGAACAAAAAAAAAAACAAAGCAAAAAAAAAAGCATCAAGACATTTGTTAATTAAATTATTATTATTATTATTATTATTATTATTATTATTATTATTATTATTGACAAAGAAACAGACACTAGTCAGCTGTCTGGATTTGCACATACATTCCCCTTTATTTGAACATTTTTTATTTATTTTTTTTTTGCCTTGTAACATTTGGCTACATTTTTTAAAAAAAAATTAATTAGAAGGAGCATGAGGAGAGCTGGTACACATCTCTAACTTCAGTGCAGACTTCAGCAAGTCGCCTCAATTCACACACAGCTCCTTAGACATTACTGACAGCAACATTTAAAAAAGAAAGAAAGAAAGAAAGAAGAGAAGGGGGAGATTATCCTCTTCCCTCTGAGTCGGAACCGCAGAGCGCGTGAAACAAAACAGGAACCAGATGCACATATGGAACATGTTTCCGAACAAAAGTATGATGCTAGTGAAATGTGAGGAAGGGGAAATGTTGAGCCCTACCTGCCCCGGGTTCTGCTCGGGTTCTGCTCGGGTTCCTGCGTGTCGCTGATGGTGCGTTAAGGCGCTCGCGCTTTGGTGCTGAAAAGAACAGCGCATTGAGCGCGAGACCGACAAACCAATCACAGAACCAGAATACAGACTGTCACTGGTCTTCCCTCCCTCACACACACTCACACTCACTCACTCACTCACATACAACTACTCAGACATTATTCAGAGATGTGATGAGTAACTCTGTCTGTCTCTCTCTCCCATCTCTCTCTCTCCTGTCTGTGTCTCTCTCTCCTGTCTGTCTGTCTCTCCCATGTCACTCCTGTCTGTCTCTCTCTCTCCGATCTCTCTCTCTCTCTCCCATCTCTCTTTCTCTCTCCCATCTCTCTCTCTCCTGTCTGTCTCTCTCCTCTCTCCCATCTCTTTCTCTCTCCTGTCTCTCCTGTCTCTCTCTCCCCATCTCTCTCTCTCTTGTCTGTCTCTCTCTCTCCCATCTCTCTCCTGTTTGTCTCTCTCTCCTGTCTGTCTCTCTCTCCCATCTCTCTTTCTCTCTCCCCATCTCTCTCTCCTGTCTGTCTCTCTCCTCTCTCTCCCCATCTCTCTCTCCCTCTCTCCCATATCTCTCCTGTCTGTCTCTCTCTCTGATCTCTCTCTCCCATCTCTCTCTCTCCTGTCTCTCTCTCCTCTCTCTCCCATCTCTTTCTCTCTCCCATTTCTCCTGTCTCTCTCTCCCCATCTCTCTCTCTCCTGTCTGTCTCTCTCTCCCATCTCTCTCCTATCTCTCTTTCTCTCTCTCCCCATCTCTCTCTCCTGTCTGTCTCTCTCTCCCATCTCTCTCCTGTCTGTCTCTCTCCTATGTCTCTCTGTCTCTCCCATCTCTCTCTCTCCTGTCTGTCTCTCTCTCTCCTGTCTGCCTCTCTCTCCCATCTCTTTCTCCTGTCTGTCTCTCTCTCCTATGTCTCTCTCTCTCTCTCCTGTCTGTCTCTCTCTTTCCTGTCTGTCTCTCACTCCCATCTCTCTCTCTCCCATCTCTCTCTTCTGTCTGTCTCTCTCTCCCATCTCTCTCTCCTGTCTGTCTCTCTCTCTCCTATGTCTCTCTCCTGTCTGTCTCTCTCTTTCCTGTCTGTCTCTCGCTCCCATCTCTCTTTTTTCTCTCCCATATCTCTCTCTCCTGTCTGTCTCTCTCTCACCTGTCTGTCTCTCCCATCTCTCCTGTCTGTCTCTCTCTCTCCTGTCTGTCTGTCTCTCCCATATCTCTCCTGTCTGTCTCTCTCTCCGATCTCGCTCTCTCCCATCTCTCTCTCTCCTGTCTGTCTCTCTCCTCTCTCTCCCATCTCTTTCTCTCTCCCATCTCTCCCATCTCTCTCTCCCCATCTCTCTTTCCTGTCTGTCTCTCTCTCCCATCTCTCTTTCTCTCTCTCCCCATCTCTCTCTCCTGTCTGTCTTTCTCTCCCATCTCTCTCTCTCCTGTCTGTCTCTCTCTCCCATCTCTCTCTCCTGTCTGTCTCTCTCTCCCCATCTCTCTCTCTCCTGTCTGTCTCTCTCTCCTGTCTGTCTCTCTCCCACTCAAACGCATTAGAAGGTAATGAGCGCGTGACACGGCGCTTGTTGCGGCATCTGACGTCACTCAGTTTGTGTGTTGAGATGAAAAACGTGTCTCTGCAAACACGCAATAATTTCTCTCCACCACGTCATGGATAAACGGTTATTAACGTACGTGTGTGTGAGTGAGATGTGGAGGTGTAGGGAGGCTGCTTTATGAGGATCCTTTCAAACACTCCGGCTGCTTGAGAGAGAAACTCAGAAAGAGAAAGCAGTGTGAAGACTCCAGTAAGAAACAGCACTTTATTCTTTACACATGGCACTGTGAATAAAGGCCAGTATTCTCATTAGTGTAGGAATCTGAATGTTTCACTAAGTGACATTTTACTGCCCTCTAGTGACGACGATGAAAAAAAAAAATGAAAGAACTTGTTGCTGTGGGTGAGACTACTGATCGGAAGGTTATGAGTTCAAATCCCAGTCATGCCAAACTGCCCCTGCTGCCCCCTGTGTAGGACCCTCTCTAACCCTCATCTGCTCCACTGCATAAACGCCGGTCAGTGTGGAAAAGGGCATCGACCACATCTCACATGACCCCTTTAGTATAAAATAGAATTTTCAACAGTCCGTCATCGCTTATAATATTTTATTACGCAACAAGTGTTGCCAGGCAAAACAAACCTCGCCCGGCAGCACTTATTTTATACCTACATGTTGATAATGGTTACGTTTCTCAATCATCAGCTGTCAGGTTATAGTCCTATGAAAATCCATGACTTTGAGTTTGACATTTCAGAGTCATTCAAGGTCATAGATCATGGTGCCAAATGAAAGCCCATATGGGAGTTCCTATATGCTCATAATAGTAAACATGTGTCTATCAGCAACTGTTTTTGAGTTATAATGGAAAATATGTTCTTTTGACCGAACGGTTTACCTTGACCTTCACCTTGACCTGCTTACCTCCAAAATTTAATCAGGTAATCTATGGACCATTGCCCACCTACCCTGAAAATTTGAAGTCAATTGGTGCAACCGTCTAGACGTTAGATAGGTAACAGACACACACAAACAAACCACATTGATTACAATACCTCACCTCGCTTACTCCGTTGTGGGCAAGATAAACATGTGACGTGCCATTTCTTTTTACTAAAAGTCAAAATAAAAAAACACTTGCCCTCACCTCACCTCACCCCAGTCACCAGGAACAGACAGTCACAGATAATAGCTCCTCAGTCTGTGACTTAATGCCTTCAGTGCTGATATAAAGCGTGACCCCTCACCCCGTATGACCTCCACATACACCCCTGCACTCCCCACATGCTCACAGATACAGTACAGATCGTCTTTTTACACTTCCATCAGCAGCTACAGATAAAAACACAGAGCCCAGTGAGTCTGGTTCATTTATTGGTGGAGAAAAGGTGGTTGGAATTGGATACATTCAGTGAGTCACTGTTAGAAAAGAAAATACTGATATCATCATCATCAATAACATTCAACCAAAAATTAGGTCTTCTGAAACGTAATAAACTCCTCGTTTAAATACAGCGGGAAATAACGTCGCTGTGGATAACACACACACACACACACACACACACACACACACACACACACACACACACGTCTTACACAAATGTAGAGAACTGCGTTAAACTGATGAGCAAAACAAACTCCGTCCTCAAAGCTTAACACAAACATACGTTTGAAATGATCTGCAGAAACCAAAAGCGTATTTCAGAGAACTCTGTGCATTAAATGATCCTTGGATTTGAACAGAAGGAATGTCTGTAGACTTTGCTTTCTGAACCTTGATCAAAAAATACTGAGTGAGATCACATCCCTGTCGGATAGGACTTTAATAACAGCTGTCTACGGGTCAAAAACAAAAATATACAAAACATTCCAGCGGTTGAGGATCTTTTTTTCTTCAGTAATAAAAAAGGAAATATATATTTGCATTGAATACCAATGAGTTAGACATGCCTCATCAGCACCACTTTCACTCAGGAGCTTCCCTCAGGGCTGATCCACTAAAACAGGACACTGGAACAATTCTTTACCCGCTTCTTGGCTCAGACTGAGACAATGCAGTTAGTTATCGATATCTGCAGGCAGGTCCAGTAAGAGAATAGATTTTTTTTTTTTCCTCTGGAGTAGTGGTTAACACCTCTAATATAGTTCAGTTACAACATCCTCTGAACAAGCAACTGAACAAACACTCTTCTTTATTACCTCCATAAACCCATCAAATACCACCAGTATGAAGCAGGACACTCAGGTGTCTACAACCGTGGCATTGATCTACGCTCCATTTCTTCTTCATTTGACATTAGCAGCTCTTTATTCTTCCTTGGCATCAGAAAACCAGTTTTTGCCCCAAAAGGGATCTGAAAAAGAAAGAGAAAGAAAAACAGATGTGAGACAACGGAGCACGGTCAATAAGTTTGGTTAAACACAGAGACAAAGGCTCTTCTGTTTCGGAGCAGCCGAGCCCAGCGGAACTACCAAGCACCAGCAGAGCATGACTAAAGTCTAATCAGATGTCTGTTGTTTTGTGAATGCTCGAACAAACTTTCTCAGAGGTCAGAACATGCTGTAGTCTAAGGACCAGAGAGAGAGACTGTTAAAGCAAACAGAAAGATGAAGGACATTCAAAGCAACTGCTATGCTTCAGTAGGCATGAGAGACAGCAGAAGTAGTCCATGTGTTACACACCGCAGGTAATGGGGCGAGGTTCAAAATACAAAATAAAGACTATTTACACGCATCAGGCCTGCCAGCATTTACACATGTTAACATCATAATCCACTGCGACAAACTGTCACTCAATAACGCACAAGAGAGCCGGTTTTACCCCAAAAAAACAACTGCTACAAACGAAACTGGCCAACTGACACATCAACTCTAATACTAAGACTCCTTAGAAACCCCACACCCATTAATAATGTTTATTGCTGGGTTTCACATGACATCACATCCGCCTCATTGGTTATTCAAAACTTTAGCTGGTGGTCTACCAAAGCTCAGTTGACAAAGCGTTTGTATGGAGAAGTTGCATTGCTCACGTGAAAAATGCCTCGAGTTGTTTTAGGTTGTTTGAATCGATCAAATCGTAAAACTGATAAAATGTTTCTTCAGGGTTCTCCGTGAACGAATAAAAAAGGGTGAACAAACAGGATTTCACAAAAGGACGTCGAGAAAGGTGGCTTTTCAGTGAACCTCTCACTGAAATCGAAGGGAGCCGAGTCGAAGCATGCTCAAGTTTGCAGTGATCACTTGGTGAAAGGTTTGTATTTCCCTCTCAGCTATGTCCTTAGTGTTTTCCAAGTACTTTTCTTGCTATGTCTCGTTATTTTACGGTATTTTTTTTTTTAGTCACGAAGCGCTAAAGTCCCCAGCTGTTTCTTTATTTACTCCTCACAAAGTCCATATGCATGAAGGTCGCGACAAAATTTTTACCCAGCCGTACCATTACAATGCGCCGTGATCACTTCATCTTGTTTAACTAAGATCCAGGTCTTTAAAGAGGTTTCTGATGATCTTTGTGAATGATTTACCTGAGAAATAAGAGCCAACACAAGTGAGAATCAAGCAACTGTTGTTTACACTTCAGCTTGCAGCGCTTCGTTGTAAAGATGCGAACGAAAAGCTTTAAAAAAAAAAACAAACATACATGGGCAAAAACAAGACAGGATTCATTTGGCAGCGACTTGATAGCGAGGTCCTTTACCCAGCCACATAGAAAAAAGTTGTAAGCCTCCATACTCTTCCACGCTTTCATCTGTTTTGCGGTGTAGAAGGACGTCTGCAACACTAGATAGTTCGAGATGTAGAGGAACTTGACTGAAGGGTAGTTTTTGAGATCGTATGGCAAATCCTTCTTTCCCAGACTGTAGGGGTCAATTCCATTGCACACAGCAATCTTCTGAATACATCTAAAGCGAGCAGTGGCTTCTAGATTACAAGCATACGCTGATAAGTTAGTTATCGCTAGTTGCTTGCGCTACGGCAGCCGTTTAGACCACCAGCTATTTCACTTCCAGTAAAACTTGCCGCTAAGAAAAGTCACATGACTGAAACCCAGCAATAACTGGTGCACTTTCTCAGCTCAGTTTCCCTGCTGAAAAACACGAGTCTGACGTGGCACCTTCACTTTCTTTCACTGTGAATAAAGAACGCGTCGAGTTCATTAACGCAAAATAAAATCTCGCAATGAGCAGCAGGTTCAACTCCGGCAGCACACCGTGAGCATCAGGTGAGGGACGCTACCAAAACCCTTCTCAGAAACTCTCCCCTGAAACAGACCCATGAGTCTGCAGAGAATCTTCACGCTAGCAGTGTGCATTACAAGAACACTATACACAGAGAGAAGCTTACAAAACAGTACAAGGGAACCCTTTCAGTGAGGAATTATACAATAAATCAGGGGAATCTCAGAGATTTTTATATCCGAGCAGAGCGAGCTGGCACGCTTGCTGAAAAGAACCCACGTGCCAACATGCGCTGGTGAGGAGCTGAACGGTACAGTGGAGTGGGTGATGATCCAGGCTTATCATCACCATGGCTCAGCAGAAAAACCCAAACGAAAGTTAAACACGAAATCCGTATGAAAGAATTCAATTATTCAACAATTCATTTACATTTAAAATATGTATTTATTATGTTTAAAGAGAAATACAGTAGCTTAACAAGCCTATCCTGCTGAAGGAGAGATGTCTGTTATATCACAGCAGGCAAAGCTGCGAATTTATTTTAAACTGTTTATTCATTTACAGGTTTTTATTGTGCAAAGTAAAATAAAAAAATATATATATGATTTAATTAAACAGAAATATGTGTCTCGTTATTCTGATAAATCCACACAGTAGCTTGGTGTATGTCTGCAATTCAAATTATCACATGCAGCTCTTTTATTGATTTTTAAAGTGCTCAAAAATACATGCCCCCATGACTCTGTTAACGTGGTCGAAATCACCACTGAAGCTCATGCCGGTGGACGTGATAGTTGCCAGATTACATTATAGTCTGCATGGAAATAAAACAAGACGACATGGTCATCACTATCCCCCACCACGAGCATTTTATCAAGACCTCTAACACTAACGCCCTTATAAGCCCATTGCTTTAATATTGGCTTATGATGTCGTAAGTACTACGACACCTTCATAAAATGCTACCCAGCTTTTTTCAGTAGTATGAGCATGCAAAGTTTCATTGATCTTGTAAATTATATTCAATTTCAATTCAATTCAATTCAATTCGCTGATGCAGTTTCTGAGAAAGCTTGTCCAGATTGAGTCGACTTGTTCAAAGTCTCATCTCATTATCTGTAGCCGCTTTATCCTGTTCTACAGGGTCGCAGGCAAGCTGGAGCCTATCCCAGCTGA
>JAPFFA010000014.1:4427708-4439181 GCA_026153275.1 Sciades herzbergii
ACCAAGTATAATATTTTTGTCTCATTTGTTTAACTGGGTTCTCTTTATTTACTTTTAGGACTTGTGTGAAAATCTGACGTTTTAGGTCATATTTATGCAGAAATATCAAATTCTAAAGGGTTCACAAACTTTCAAGCAGCACTGTAAAACTTGTTGTGAGATGTCATGTGGATTTTATGTGCTTCGGATGATTCAGGACAGCAATTCAGTTCGATTTGGAATGAACTGTGCCTTTTTAAAATTTCTATTTATTTATTTAAATTTTACTACTTCATCCAGCCAAGGATCAACTTAAGTAAGTTTAAATATTTCTTCTATTTATTATGAGGAGATCGGTTGATATGTGTGCGCTGTAGTGCATACACAGGAAAAATGACTGAGTATTTTCCTCAAAAATAGTTAATTTTGCTTGAGTTTAGAGAGTAAAATTTAGACTGGGAGCAAAATTACAGAGTAATTGTGTAACAGAATTGGTTGTGGCTCTGAACTGAGTAAAATGGTACAAGAGTTAATTTCAAGACACACTGAACAGTCAAAGACCAGATAAATGAAGCTGTTGTAAAAAGCAGTTTTAGAACTGTATTGGAATGTGTGGGGGGGAAAGATCTTACCCATTGCGGCCTGACCTGATGGGATTAAGAGTTGGCAGTGGGAGGGGTTTTCACTCTTCTCATTGAATGGAAATTTTTACTCTTCTCATTGAATACCCCTCCCATTGCCAACCCTTTATCCCAAAACAGTAGGAAGTAATTTTTTGATAGCTGGTTAATTGTCCAAATCAATGGAACAGATTTAAGTTTTTGTGCTGAACAGACTCACCTCAAGTGACCCAAACGGTTCAACACAATGAGTAAGGTCATGTTTTTTCACACATTCCAACACAGTTCTAAAACTGCTTTTTCCAGCATTTTTTCTTTCTTTCAGTACAATCATGACACATACTACAGAGATTATCGTAGCTGAACTTGTGCTGAATACAAAAGAAGTCATCTGACTTTGAAAATACTACTTAGATTTGTAGAATTTGACAACAAAATCAGAGCATGCCAAAATCATTAGAGTGCCAGAAAATACCTTCAGACCCCAGAGGGTTAAGCAATGCTTTTGCGTTAAAGAAATCAAGAATGTATGTATGGTTTCTCTCACAGAACACTGTTTTTCTGCATAGAGCTCTGTGTGAAGAATTCTGAATCTGGCGGTTTATTGAACTTTAAGGTCTTTACACATACAGCATCTGAAAAAATACATCTTCGAGCGACTGTCCCATAAATGAACACTTTCACACGAAAGGCAAATGTTCGTATGTGAAAAAGCAATTTTTTTGTAGCAGGTTAGATTTTTCTAATATTTAATCTGTGAAAGGAACACCCTGCTGCAGGCTTGGTCGAGTCTCTCGCTCAGTTTGTGTTTCAAACCCCAGCGCTGTTTCACAAGGAAACTGAAAATGATAGATAACGAGTGTAAAGACAGCGTTCGGGGGAAAAACAGTCAAGGATCTCCGTAACGAAAGCAGTGTGTGTCCAGTCCGTGGTCTGTAGCCGAAGCTTGATCTCGGTCTCCGTAACTCCTGAACCCAGCAGTGAAACTCCCCATGCTCTCACCTACTGCTCAGCAGAGGAACACCGGCACAGCACTTTTTCTTTAATTATGAAAGAAGCAGCACCAGCTCATCACCACCTGTTATGAATCGATCACATGATTATTTTTGTAGAATGTTCACATAAGCCCCTCATGTGAAATGTTTAATATTAATGTTGCATTAAATTCATCAGCCCGGACTTTTGCGCGGTTTATTCGCTTCACCCTGCATGTGTAAAGACTTTGCGGTGGCAGTCGTGAGCCGATACAAATCGCATCGATCTGCAGTTATTTTGTGGAATGAATGTGCATTGAAAGAGAATTGGCGAGTTGTTTTGTTAGTTTGTGTAAACTGGTGCACAATTGAATACTTGGTTGTGGAATATACAGGCTGCAGGAGTGGCACCGTGTACCAGGCTGAGGTTACAGAATGCAGTGTTTCACTCACCTCGAGTTATTTGTGTTCTCTCTCTCTCCACGATATCATCACCAACCGCCACATACAGTATTTACTCTTTAAAATCAGTGTCCTATTTCATTACACAGCTGCACATTGATTCCCTCTTCGCCCTGCTCTCTCTCTCTCTCTCTCTCTCTCTCTCTCTCTGTCTGCTCATTCAGTTGGATTATTTATTTGTCACAAAGTACTTGGCAGGAAAAACATTTGCGGGTATTATTTAATAATTTGAATTTCATGAAGTGTGGGTGTGCCTCCTTCTACACATCTCCACCCCCTCACCACACATACAGTCTCGTTCTTTGGGAAATGCTGGAATGATAAAGGAATGAGGGAAGAGATGACGTTCTACACGGCCATACTGCTGTAGATGGTGGGATCAGCACATTTTAATCCACTGTAAATGTGTTCAGAGTCAGATCAAGCTGGGAATGTTCATTTGCTCTGTTTTCTTCCTTTCCATGTCTCAGATTTGTTTTTAATTTCTGCTCAAGCGATACACTCACCGGCCACTTTAATAGGAATGTGTTGTTGATTCTAAGATTCCTGTTCTTGGCTGCAGGAGTGGAACCCAGTGTGTTCTGCTGTTGCATGCTGAGATGCTTTTCTGCTCACCACGGTTGTAAAGAGTGATTATATGAGTTACTGTATCCTTCCAGGCAAAAAGGCTCAAACCAATCTGGCCATTTCCTTCTGACCTCTCATCAACAAGGTGTTTGTTTCCACCCATAGAACTGTCGCTAACTCACTCAGTGATGTTTTTCGCACCATTCTGTGTAAACTTTAGAAACGGGTGTGAGTGAGAAAACCCCAGGAGATCAGCAATTTCTGAAATACTCAAACCAACACCCATGCCACAGTGAAAGTCACACTTTGAGACAGTGTTGTAGTCGAGTCACTAAACCTCTAGTCCCAGTCCAGTCTTGAGTCCTCAGTGTTCAAGTCCGAGAACAAGAATCCATCCGCACCATTTGACGGTGGCTGCCTTGTATGTGAAAGCGTCTCTGCTACTGTGTTGGACTAACGTTACTGCTCGACTGCCCCATTTTAGTTAATAGGCTACAGATAAAAAGCTTGTTTGTTGCTCAGCAAGCCCTGCCCACTATTTAACAAGGCAAATAACATGAGAGGGTTAACACTAGCTAGTTTATCGCTCAGCAAGCAAGTCCCGCCCACTATCACCGGTGCAATGAACATAGATAGCGTGTCACTTCCTTCTCTGGGTGGAGTTTTGCCAAATGACTACTGAAGTTCGAGGTTGTCCCCGTCGTCTCCTCGATAGTTCTTTTGCGTATGGAACACACAGCAGTGGGGTTTTTTTCCCCACTTCATGAGAAGTCTGTATAAGCAAAGTGAACAATCCTTGGGGCGTTCTCTCCAGGCATTTTAGCGCCATGAATGTGCATTCTCTTGCACAAAATTAGTATAAAAAGTAATGTAAATACAAATATTTTATGCCAAATTATTATGGCATGTTACAAAAATAAAAAGAAAAAAAATCAGAGTCCTCGTCTCCAATTTACGGGTCCGAGTGCAGTTAATGCACGAGTCCAAATCCGAGTCATCGGTGCTCCAGGTCAAGTCACAAGTCATTAAAATTAGGGCACGAGTCAGACTCGAGTACTACAAGCCTGCTTTGAAATCGCAATTTTATGCATTGTGCTGCTGTCAAGGTATTGGCTTGCAGAAAACAGCAGGTGGATGTATGGGTGTTCCTAATAAAGTGGCCAGTGAGTGGAGATAGGAAGGCTGTTACTACTAGGGCCTAACCCATGTCTCAATTGGCTGATGTTAGGATTCATCTGCCTTATTGGTGTTGGAAATAAATGTCAATAAGAGATTTTCCTGCAAAATATTAATAAGTTAATAAATGTAATACTATTTTAAAGAGCCACCAAGCATTGTGTTGTAAGGTGTGTTTAAGCGCTTTCAGACGGATCAGAACTGAACAGTATTACAAAACACGTTCTTCAGGTATGTTGGGGTCAGCGTTCACGGAGACCTGTAACTGACATGTTTGTTTAATGATCTAAATACTTATCTGTCGCTGTTTATACTCCTCGAGTGTGATCTACATCCTGGACATTGAACTAAAGCTTCTGGTGTCTGTGTGAGCAGAAGATTCCATCAGCACTCATGGTGATACAGTTGTGTATGATCTGGGCACGTCAGTGTAACATGCTCTGTTAAACTGTATCTCGATGTTCTCACCGTATTGACCAGCCTTACTGTTTAATGTGTGTGTGCTAGGTGTTTGTGTGTCTGTGGAAAGGCTGTAAGGTGTACAACACACCCTCCACTAGCCAGAGCTGGCTCCAGAGACACATGCTTTCCCACAGCGGTGATAAACCTTTCAAGGTAAGATCGAGTTCTGTGGATTAGTGCGAGTCCGTTACATCACCCAGCTTGCGTACCAAGAGTTTCACTCTTTAGCAATTCCTAAAAAGTTGGCATTACTTTATTTCACTCCTTCATCTGGTTTCATTGAATCATTCCTCCCCCCCCTCGGCCCAGTGTGTAGTGGGTGGTTGCAATGCCACCTTTGCGTCTCAGGGAGGTCTAGCGCGTCACGTACCCACCCACTTCAGCTCACAGAACTCATCCAAGCTGTCCAGCCAGGCCAAGCTTAAGGAAGAGTCGCCTTCCAAAGCAGGGCTTAGCAAACGCAGGAAGCTGAAGAACAAATGCAGGAGGTCATTGCGTATGTATTGGTGTCCCAGTCACTTTTTTTTTTAATAATAGTG
This sequence comes from Sciades herzbergii, assembly GCA_026153275.1. Classification (NCBI taxonomy): domain Eukaryota; kingdom Metazoa; phylum Chordata; class Actinopteri; order Siluriformes; family Ariidae; genus Sciades; species Sciades herzbergii. The sequence continues at coordinate 4,432,488 of JAPFFA010000014.1, forward strand.
TTTATCTTTTATGTATCGCTTTCTCACCCAAACTTCCTGTTCCAGCTCGGCCACATGACTTCTTTGACGCACAAACAATGGATGCCATCCGTCATCGTGCCATCTGTCTCAATCTGGCAACCCACATTGAGAGCCAGGGCAAGGGCCACAGTGTGGTGTTTCACAGCACGGTGAGTGTGCAGGACGTGTGCAAACATGTGAACACTTACTTGTTCCATTCATCCTTCGGGAAATATCTTTAAGCTGCAAGTCAGATATTTGTTGTACATGAAAATGAGTCATTATCAAGTCAGTGGGATAAATGCTCTTAAACATGGTGTTTCTCAGCTGCCTCGAGTCACCCTCACTGCTCGGGTCAGGTTTGTTGGGAACTCGGACCATCTGAGTGACATGATCTTGGTCTGGTTCCAGTTGAACTTGAGCGTGGTTAGATTGTGAGAAAGTGATTCGATCCTGAAGTGACCCAGACACGACGTACATTTGGATTGTAGGCAGCATTTGTTTCCTTGATGTAGGCAGCATTTGTCTTTGGGGCAAAAGCTAGTCAAATGTACCACCTGCTCATCAGGTATGATGTCTGTTTTATCCCCCCCCCCACCGTGTTTAAGCTTGGGGATGATGATTACCCAGGCAGTTTGCAAATTGCAGGTGTTATCTTTGATTACAAATTAGCTAGTTGTTATTGACAGATTCTCATGCTACTCTCTTTCTCCTTCTTTCGAACTTGTCTCCTATCAGCTAACTGCTCAGATGGCTGTGTACGTTCTCAGCTGAAGGATTGACCTGCTGCCCTCTTGGCTTTAAATTAAGGCTTCACAGCTACACTGTTGTTCACAAGAATTTTAAAGTTTATTTTTATAACACATCTTCAGTACTGTTGAGACTACTCAGAAATACAGGGGCTGTGTCTTAGACCTGTGTATCATACAAAACGGAGTGGGAATGTTCCGGAGGTGTATTCGGGCCATTGTAGGTTTAAAAAAAATAAAAATACAAAGCTGGTGAGGGGGGTAATATTCCAGGGAGGGGGACTCCTGGGATTGATGTAAATATGAGAAAAACTTGGATATTCTCTGAGACTACAATCACATGCTTCCTGGCTGCAGTGCGTTCTGGGAAATGTAGTTAAATCTCTTAGCGCTTTATTCTTGTATATTGTGTGCAGTCGGGGAAGAAAGACTGCATTTCCTGTAACTCTCAGCTCAGCTGTGGTGTCTGTGGTGTGATGACATCGATCTGATCTTCCGAAGTGATCTGGTTCCTTGACCCAAAAAAAAAAAAACATGCACTGAGTGGGGACTTTTTTTTTTTCCCCTCCTTGGAAATTTGTGACTCAGTAGATTACCCCTCCCTCAGCTCTGTGTGGCTTTATTTTTTTATATAAAACCAACAATGGCCCTGATATTGAAGAGAGTAAATAGTTGTTGGATTGGTAACGGGTGTCGGCCAAAGATCTCAGAGGAATTCCACCTTCATTAGCCGATGTTAAAGGTAGTAAACTGTACCATCCTAGTGGATGGAAGAAACATGGTAAAGCACACAATCACAGCTGTGGAGCAGACACTCATCCCTCCCAAAACCTTCACTAACGAACTCGTCACCAAGCTGTTCGGGTTTCCCCAAGAAAAACCGGAATGAGGAGTGTGTCGTGTCTCTCTTCCCCAGCACATCAAGGTGCAAAGAGCATGGTCCTGTAGGTAATGTGTAAGCGGGGGGATCTGAGGGCAGGTTTGCTCCCCTGGAAAATTTTGAAATATCAGGGTTCATTTTGTGGCTTCTGGTGACCTCTCAAGCTGATTTTTACCAGTTCAACATGTTGGGGGCAAAGGCTATATTTTACTTACAATTTTACTGAATTCCTACCCCAAAAACAGAAAAAAAGCCAATACAATACCCACTTGCATCTCACAAGCAGTGTCCTGTTCCAGCGGAGACTGCAATTTATTTTGCATCAAAGAAAGTGAACGGTGACGCAGCATGGCATAAGTTGTTCAAAATACTAAACGTTAATTTTGGTAATGGTGCGGATGACGAAATACTCTCAATGTCGGCTGGTCAGCAGCATGCAGCAAATTGGCCGTCATGGTCTCACAGCTATGATCTGCCACTGTTGCCAAGCTTTTTCTTTGTGGAAAAACTCCGTAATTAATTAATAAATTAAGCGTAGCGGGGCCGTTACACTATGATGCTTTAGGGGAAACCCTGGCTGTGTTTATGCTGACCAGGGCACTATGTTTCTCGAGGTCTTCCTGAAATATCCTCAGCTCTATAAACCCCAAAATAATTTGTATGCATTTCAATTTATAGGTCATTGCAAGACGGAAGGAGGATTCAGGGAAGGTGAAGGTACTGCTCCACTGGACTCCAGAGGACATGTGAGTACAGTTCACCAAACCATTATCAGTGCATCAGTCTGCTTCGGTTCCACCTCTAATGGAGAACATGTCGTTCATGGTTTAAAGACGCAGCCGTTTTTTTTTTTTTTTTTCGAGTCAGCTATGCAAGGATAAGATTGTGTCTCCATTAACTGCTGTTTATGTTCCTTGGTAATTCTACCATACAAAGCCCACGATGGATAGAAAGCCTGGTTTAAATGTTGCTTTCATTTGGTTTGGCACTGGCGATCTGTTATCATGCTGTCTGATGAAAGCATATTTATAATGTCATTCCTGTAGTATTGTTGTACGTGACTCTGAATGGTTAAAGGTTTCCACTGAACTAAACACTCCAGGCTTCATCTTGTGCACAATGTTTCTAATCTTCTGAGAGGGTATTGCGAGCATACGTCCAACTAGTTTGCTGATGGTGTGATGGTGGTTGTGTGAGAGAGGAAGATGAATAGGGATCAGTTAGTGTGATGGAAGACATCAGTGTAGGAGAAGAGGGTCTCCCAGAGAAGGTTTATGAATATTATTAATCCAGATTGCTGTTCATTCTTCAAACATTTGATTCAGTACTTATCAAGTCCTCTCTCTCAGATTGCCAGACTCGTGGGTGAGTGAGAGCGACCGTCCACAAATGAAGACCAAAGTGGTGCATCTCTCACAGCTGCCCCAGGATACAGCCGTACTACTGGACCCGAACATCTACAGGTGAGACGGACGGTACACTTTCATCCTCATCAGTTAGTCCTTAAGTAGTATATACAGAAGGTATGTGACAAAAAAAAAAAGATGAACTCAGTCTGAGAAAATGGTACCACCGAAAAGGGCTTGAAATAAACTTTTTTATAATTCAGTTTAAATTTTATTTCTGTGACAAACTTGAACAATTTATGCTAGTTTGAATGTTGAAAATTTGGGCTAATTTTGATCAATTGTTCTCCATAAAGAGCAAATGATCAGAGGAAGCGTGACCACTGTCCTGGAAAGATTCCACTCGAAATGTTAGAACTTTTCCATCTTTCGACATGGCTCGGTAAAATAAAAGGCGTTCCAGGTAATTTAAAGTCCGTGAAAATGATGGCAAATAATTTATTAATTAAGTCGCAAATTAATTAGTTCGTTAATTAATGACACACACTCTGTTTCCGGTTGAGAGTACATCATGCGCATTGTGGCTGCTGCTTCTCACAGGAGCTTTTTATTTTATTTTTTTCTCCTTTTTTTTGTATGTGTAGTTTGATGTTTTTTGTCTGCCGGTTGTGGTGTAGCTCTGGACCCAGTTTTGGGTGTCGGTTCCCTCCAGGCCTTGGTTCGCTGTGGGTGATGCCTGTGCTCCTAGCTATGGACTGCAGTGAGCTCGTTGCTCATTTTAACATCATGGTTATCCAGCGCTCTGTGCAGCGGTGCTTTAGTGCTTGGCGTGATGTTCCGGGTGATTTTGCTGAGCTTAACGACATGGAATTAAATCCTTCTAAGTGTAAGGAAATGGTTGTTGACTTTCTTCAACACAACAGCTGCATTTGGTGCCCAGCTGCGCTACTGTGGAACGCGCTAAGTCATTTAAACTACTCCGTGTATACATCTCTCATGACTTGACATGGGACGTCCACGTAGACTACGTATTGAAGAAAGCCAACAAGCGGCTTTATGTAATAAGGAATCTAAAACGTTCTGGCTTTCAGGTAACTGATATTGTTACCATATATTGCTCTCTCATAAGATCTATATTAGAATATGCATCCGTCGTTTTATTCCGCTCTTCCTAATTTTCTCTCCAAGGCACTAGAAGATGTCCAAAAACGCGCATTGGCAATAATTCTACCGGGTGTACATTATAGCGACGCTTTATCACAAACCGGTCTACCTACACTTGTGGACCTTCGTGCTGAATTTTGCAAACGTTTTATGAAAAAGATACAACCCGGGAATCCCCTTTTCCCTCTGATCCAAAGCAGAATTGTAGAACATGATATAAGGTATAATCTAAGATCGGCTAGGACTGCTATACAGTCTGTATGCAATACTGAACGGCTGAAGAATTTTGTAACTGTCAAGTATTTAGATTATTGTTATGCTTAATTGTTATGATTAAATAACAATTATTATTAAATACCCTGTAATTCAGCCGTTATGGCTGCGATTGGAGTTAATAAACGAATTCTGAATGTTGCTCAGTGGCGTTGTGGCGGCTGTGCAGGCAGTTTAGGACATACCAGCGCTCTGCATGGCTGTGCGTCTGTGCTCGCTTTGTGGATCCGTGGCGTGGTGTTCCAAGTGATGATGCCTGGCGGTGTGGGACTTGTTTTGGTGAGACTGTGGCTGCTACGCCAATGGAATGACATCCTGACCTATTTGGTGGACTTTTTTTTTTTTTTTCTCCCCCCCATAATTGTAACGCGGCCTTGGGTTTTGAGAAAGGCGCTATATAAATTGAGCTTTATTATTATTATTAAAACTAATTAAATAAAAACTTGGCACAAACCAAAAAAAATGGGCGTGACTTCCTTACTACTTGGAATTTAGCAAAATTTTCACCACTAGAGTAAACATAAACTACCACAAAAACATAAATGCATGACGTGGGTAACATAAATCCTGATTAATGAGCCGTTTCAGTGGCAAACTCGCCCGATTTCTGTAACTTCCACCCATACGTCCAACTTGTGCGAAACGCAAAAACAACGTGATGAGATGAAATGATCTAAATGACTTGAAAATAACAAGTGATGGTTGTATTAACTAACAAATGAGATTTAACTGTATTAAAACTTATCTTCATATAATGCGCCAGTGACTTTGATGAACCAAATTTTCGAGTAACTTTATTCACACGCCTACATCTGTTTACAAAAAAAGACAGTGTGGTGGAGGATTTTGTGGACAATGTCATCATTCCATGTGTATTCCGGGTCGTCCTAAAATACAGCTTCAAATTTAGACCTAGGTTAAGTCATGGTAGTGCATGTGATCCAGCCCTGGTCAGCAGCAGTGATCGGATGGCCCAAGTTTCACATCCCTCCGTATGATTTATTGTGGCACTATGATGACAACACAGCTAGTGTTTAAAGCTGTGCCTGAATTTCGAAATGAATTTTGGGATAGTTTTGTGTTTTTGTTTGGCTTTTCAGTTAGGTTTTTGGTGACAGTTTTTTAAAACCTGGCAACCTAAGCCTCCTCAAGCCAGTCTGTGAGCTCCACATTAAAGCTTGCAGTCATTAGGATTGGACTTCATCTTGAAAATTTGAACAAGTAAAACTTCTAGGTCCCTCCCCCTTTCTCTGCTGCATTCCAGCCCTGCCTCCAACGCCCCTCCCCTCAGAGGAGGCTGCAGTGCACGTGCAAGAAAGCAACCACAGCAGCTGAAGTTGTTTGATAACAGAACCTGTTGTGAATAGAGCGAAATAAGCTGTAAACTGTTTATGAGAACATTTAGCTGTGAGAGCACAGGCACACATATCAGGACAGACGCCAAGCCGATACGACTACCTGGGCACTTCACAAAGATGTTTACAGCAACCTTCAAATAAAACAACGCTACCCAGAAGCCTTAGCCTCAGAAATGAGCTAACTTCAGGCCGATTGCAGCATCACAGTAACATGAGATGTGCTTACTGTAACACAGTTTTGTGGTTAATTTATTTTGAAAATCAAAGTAATTACCCGTTGAGCAGAAATGTGGCTAACTCGGCATCGGTTTAAGATCCTTTCAGGCGTTCATGAGAGAGAGTATGCACAAGGGGGGGGGCTGCCCACAGCATGTTCAAGTGGTGATTGACACGCTGTCAGGCTCTGACTGGTTGTTTTGATTTGGCCATGGTGGATTCCTGCAGATGGCATTAGGCACACCAGGTAGACCAGAGGAGCCTGATTTCCCCCAGTTATCTGTCTCCTTTACTACTGTCAGGACATGGTGACTATTTTATTAAATATGATTTTTTTTTTTTTTAAATATAGCAGCGCTCCATACTTAAAAAGAAGGCATCAAGCTGATTTTTTTGATCGCTTTTGTGACCATACGACGTACATACGTGTACCACCACAGGGAACCCGAGCATAAGTGCAAGGCAAAGTTTCTCAAACACTTGACCACTAGACAGTGAAATTTGTATCTTTGTTTCCATAAAATAGATGGGTATTTATCCAGCGCTTATTTTTATATTTATTTATTTAACTTTTAATAGGGCTGTCGAAGTTAACGCTATAATAACGCGTTAACGCGATCTCAATTTATCACGATTAAAAAAAATAGTGCCGTTAACGCAAATTGTAATTTGGCCCTGCGAGTCACCCGTAGCTCATGCTGAGGCTTG
>JAPFFA010000014.1:4532588-4544904 GCA_026153275.1 Sciades herzbergii
TTAGAGTCACCAGTTAACCTAACCTGCATGTCTTTGGACTGTGGGGGAAACCGGAGCACCCGGAGAAAACCCATGCGAACATGGGTGAAAGGCCCCTCATCGGCCACGGGGCTCGAACCTGGATCTTCTTGCTATGACACGACAGCAATAACCACTACACCACCGTGCCATCCTAGATACCATTGTAATAATTAATATTAATTATAATGAAATTATCTAATGTTGAAATTCTAAATCTGACTTTGTAGATGTAATCTGAAAACCAATGACTTATGTACGAGGATGAGTTGGTTAAGTATTGTTCTAAGACTTGTATGGCTATTACATAATAGATTATTATGTAAGCTTTAATGGCAATGTAAGTATGAAATTTTGAAAATTAATATTTTTTAAATAATTTGAAATGAATAACCTGATGTATTATGTTAAACATAAATAAAATTAAATAAATTAACAATACAATTTGAAAAGCAATGGCAATGATTATTTAAATTAAAAGAACATTAAGTCAATTTATTGTATAATGCTTTTAACAATAGACACTGTTGCAAAGCAGTTTTACAGGAAAATAAAGATTTTAAACATATGAAGTAATAATTTTATTCATAATAAATTTATTTATCCCTAATGAGCAAGCCTGAGGTGATGATTATTATTAAATTATTATACGAGGATTCATATAATGTTTATTATTTACTCTGTTTGGATTAGTTTTGTTTATTTTACACTTAATGTACAACATTTAATTTTTAATGTCAAATTGCACTGCATCTGCAAAAACTCTGCACACCTGTTTGACTCTATCAACTAGTCATCCATTCATTATCTGTAGCTGCTTATCCTGTACAGGGTCACAGGCAAGCTGGAACCTATCCCAGCTGACTATGGGTGAGAGGCGGGGTACACCCTGGACAAGTCGCCAGGTCATCGCAGGCTCTATCAACTACTGATATTCAAAAGAAGAAATCAGTCAGAGCACAATGCCTTATCAGAAACACAAACAGGAAGTAGGTTTACAGGAGATACACTATTTAATGTAAACACTTTTATTTTATTTTAATTATCAGTTTTTACTGTATCAAATGTGCACTGACCATATAACAGCAACAATGAATTTCAAATGAAACAGTCACTGGTACAGTATTTATTTCTAATTTCTTTAGTCTAACTAATGTAACTTATCAGGTTACATGTTCTCGTAAACACTGCACCTTATATCTTTACTGAGCATTAATGCCTCTTATACTTTCCAAACCTTCACTGACCACCCAAAAGGGCAATCTCTTTTTAAATGTTTGACTCCATGAGCAAGAAAGTTCTTCTTTGGCACTGATGAATCGGAAAGATGCCACATTTTCCTATGCAGCCAAAAATGTCTTTTATGTTTGCCCTCATCTGCCTCCTTTTCCAACAAGCTCAATATGAAATTAGACACTTGGTATATGCAGCCTGATTTGGTGTTTGTGTTAACAGCAATCCATTGGATGATATTGGTGCACACGTTCTGGCCTGGATATTACATTACCTGTACTCTGTAACTATTATACCTTTTTTTTTAGTATTTTGATTGTTGTTGAACAGAGGATTTGTTACTTAGGAATCTATCTCTTTGATTTAATAGCCAGGTAGAAGAGTTTTACTATTTGCATAAGGAAATGCAAGATACATCATGAATGCATGAAATGTTTTGTATGAAAGCCTGAAAAAATACAAAGAACTTGCATTTCCACCAGTTTACGTTTCATTTTTCAGAAAGAAAACAAAGCAAAAAATAAAAAGTGTGTGATGTGTGTAGATCAGAAAGTCTTTTGCCACTGGCTGTAAGAGTGCTGATTTATGGTGCAATGCAAAAAGACTAATGTGTCTGTGTGTACACAGGCAGTGCTCATGGTATTGACAGAATCAGGCTACTCAATATGGCAGATAATACAAAGGCAAGGATTATGAAATGGTTTTATTCCGATTATTATTATTTTTTTCACGAGTCAGCACAACACCATTCTGTGTAGGACAGGTATATATGAGTGAATGAGTGAATGAGTGTTTTGGTTCAAATTCTTGCACACATTTCTTTCTTTCTCACTGTATTTCTCCAAAAAAGTGCAAATGTTTTTCATGCTTTAGTACAAAAGTTGGTTTAAGAAGATCCAAGTGCGTAATCAGATGGATGAGAATAAACAGGACTGATTATTATTATTATTATTATGTAAACATGTGTAAGTGTGGCGTTGTGTTCCTGTCTAACAGAGTCTGCTCATCACTGTGGCTACATTACGGACCGCCTCATGAGGAACCGAACCCCGGCCTGTACCGGGATCAGCCAGCGGGACTGGAGCTCAGGAAGGATGGTTGATTTTATGAGCAGGAATGACGGCTATGTGAGGGCTTGTGGAGGCAAAGAAAGTGTAAATGCTAGAATATACTAGCCGGGCTGAGCCGGAGGCAGAAAGGAAGAAGGATTTGCGCTGTGGAAGGAAGCAATGGCCTTGTGAAGAACGTCAGGAGCCTTTCTTTCTGCCTCAGTACGCGTGAGCCTGCCTACACACACACACCACGGGATGGCGGGCGAGGGGAATGGAACCGAGTGAGGTTTGTACGCTAAACCCCAGAGAACTCGGACTCTCCGTCCGCTCTGTTTAATCATTCAGTGTGTTTACTGAAGCGTGTGATTTTGGCGACGCTCATCATTCTTGTGCAATAAATTACGCACGGCGTTCCTATCCATGCTCAGCCTTCACATCAATGCATAGCCTAGGCAACTTTTTTTTTTTTTTTTTTTCCACTGCACATCTGCCCTTGACTGATGGCAGCGGGATCAGAGTCAGACCTCTGTAGAAGAACACCGAGAGCTGTGCATGAGAGCAACCCGCGCGCTGGAGAGCGCAACGCCTATGTAAGAGTGTGCGTGTCGCCTCTGTACGAGGACAGCGGTTGCCAGTGGTTTTGTCCGAAAGCGAGCTGGAGGTGTGGTAAACTCTCGTCTGCGGCGTGCGTGGGCTCCGTGTCGTTTTGTCTCGCCCTGCTGCTGAAGTGTATAGAGTGGGATGTGGAGCCCAGCTCCAGCTGTGCTCCTCAGGCTGACTCTGTCCTTTTCGTGAACAGAAGTGTGGTGGAGTTCTGCTTCGCCTTGTGGCATCTCATCGCACCTATTTTCACACTGCTGAGTGCCTTCTTCTGGGCCGGCCTGTACCTGATCCGCTGCGGAGTGCTGGACCGAACCATCGTTTTCCTGCTCACGCTGTGTCACTTGGGAGAATCGGCGGCGCAGGCGTTCTTGCATGGCTCGGACGAGCAGCTGCACTCTTTGACCGCTAGCGTGGTGGTGCTCGGCTGCTTGGCAAGCGGGGCACTCGTGGTGATGCGACTGGGCCACGGCATCTCCGTCATCGTCTTCATCAGCATCATCAGAGCCGCCTCACTCATTTCCCTGCACAGAGTGCGCGCAAGCTGGAGACCGTACTTGGCGTACCTGGTGGGGGTTCTGGGCGTCCTGCTGGCGAGGTATGCTGACAGGCTGCTTCCCAATCAGCCGAGACAGCTGGAGGGCTGTACCACCTCCGTGACCGGGTCCAGAGAAGACATTCTCGTGTTTAAAAGGCGCAGGAGATCCAGCTCCGTCATATCATCAGACATGGCACAGCACGGCTTCGAGGCCAGCAGCAAGTCGCACAGGAGAACCTCCCTGCCATGCATCCGAAAAGACCAGGTACAACTTTTCTTTCACATCTAAAACTGTACAAGGCCGGGATGTTTCTCATATCAGCTAGTGGCAGGAAAAATATAATAATAATCATCATCATCATCATAATAATTCTACTATATCATTGTGAAACAGGATTCAGTGACCAAACAGACTTTACAGGAAACTATTCACATTACAACAAAGTATTATGTCTCTTGCTAAAACGGTGTGTTTGTCTGCATTAAGGGGAATGTTTTACTTCCAATCCCAGTCTCTCTCTCTCTCTCTCTCTCTCTCTCTCTTTCTCTCTCTCTGTGTGTTTTTTCAGAATGATTAGGAAATTGTTCCAGTGTGTTCCACCATTTCCACATTGCCTCCTGGCACTTATTTATTTCATTCTGTTTCTGAAATGTTCACCTAGCTGAAGCAACTCAGATGTCTTTCATTTTTCCTTCTAGGAAAAAAAAAAAAAACCAGTATGAGCGTATGAACCAACTATCCGAACTGTAAAAACCTCATTTTTTTTTTTATTTCAGTTGTGAATAATTCATTTTTGTCTAGTAGTCAAACATTACATATGGCTTTACAATTTACTCAAAAATAAAAAGTGTAACTGTGGCAGGATTTCAGGTTCTGCCAAAGATTTTCTCATCATCCACACTGCATTGCATTTGCCGGTAATTATAACAGTAGCATGGCAGAAGTTAGAATATGTTTGACTGTATTCAGATGTACAGTGTTAGACGATTGATTTCTTTTCCAGATATTGAACAAATTGTGCCAAGTCTTCTGGTGTTACAGTCAAGGCACAAATGATCATATTATAAAAACTGTACGCATGTGTATGTGTGTTTCCGTGATCGTTATTTATGTGTCAGTGAGGCAAGGTTTAATTGCTGATAAGATTTTGTTTTAATTGAAGAATATGTAGTTATTAGTTGTCTGTTTTCTTGACAGATTATTGTACACGTTGCGCCATCTTGTGACAGAATATTTTGAACATTGATATTATACATGTACATTTTATATCTATAATATGCTTATATAATACATGCATGTGTCGTTGGCCTCATCTGTGAAGTCTGGCTGGGGAAATACATCATAGTATAACCTATGTATGAGTCATTCTTCTCTGGCTCTGAGCTTTTCCAGTAACCTGTGCTGCTCAATGGAGCTGCAATCCACAGCCACACGCACGCACACATGATGGTATGTGGTTAATACTGATGTTGGAGGTTAAGCTTTTTGTGTCTAAGGAGCAGTGTGCATGAGTGACCATCTCATTTTGAGCTGCTCAGTTCTTCATTAACCTGGCACTCAGGAGCCAAGGAAATTAACTCGGGAATAGAGCTGCACTGACTGGGACATTATCTGTCACCCACTCCGCAGAACACATGCCTCTGTCAGTGACAGAGATAAAATTGGTCTGTTATGAACATTGCAGCCACGTGAGGTACATTACATAAGCCTCTTTGAATAAACCCTGGGCCAAAAAACAGTATTGAAAAAATCTGACTTTCTTTCTTTCTTTGTATGTCGTATCACTGTATTTGTCAATACTCGTTATTGACCTCAGTCCAACAGCTCACTTAGACCGTTTCCTAAGATTATTAGGAGAGTTTAGTTGGAAAGACACTACTACAGATTTCAGTTGCCTGTATTTAAAAAAAAAAAAATTGACACAATGTCTTCTGTAATGTGCAAACGGGTCATCTTTAATCCAAACTCCTCTCTGCCCTTAGCAATTGTGATTGTCTCAGGACAGGCTGCAAATCATCCTCATACACACTGAAGTGAACACAGGCTACTTGTCTGCTTTTAAAGAGTTGACTCTATCACTGATTTTACATTCATTACCTATTTTCCCTAATGTGTGCCTGAAGTTGTTTTTTCCTAGCAAAAAAAGGACTGTGGAATTGGCAGTACCTTCAGGTTCTTTTAGATTGTGCTTTGGAAAAGATAATGGATTACGGTTTGAAGGAGACATGAGGGTGTGCCTGGATCTATTTGAGGAAAAATGAGGAAGAACAATATTCTCTCATTGACGCAAATGGAGATCCATGGAGACTGGGTATATTTTGGTGACATTTTATAAGGTCTCTTTATAAATGTTTTAAAAAGAGATGCAGGAATAAGTTTTCACCTCTCTCTCTCTCTCTCTCTCTCTCTCTCCATTTGCACTCTCTCTCTTTCTCACCCCTACTGTTTAAAGGGCCTCATTTACATTGTTGTACCAGACAGAGATGCCAACAGAGAGCCAACACTCAGTGTTTTTTACTCTCGGTGTTTTGTCAGGGGTCTTCGTCTAGCCAGTCTGTGCCTAGCTTGGAATGTGTAGCTTCAGCTGTCTTGCGTGCACAGCCAGCTGCCTGCCAAAAACCTCCTTCAACCAGAACTTCTCCTAAACCTGTAATTTCACAGGTACGCCTGGTCATACAAAGCCAAGAATCAGCAGTAGAGCTGATTCAGAGACATATAATTCAATCAAATCAGACATGCTGGTCCATCCAAAGCACAGATAAGATTTACAGCTACTGTCCTCATACTCCACTTCTCTTTTTCCTTACTATCAGCTGCTGGCAGTTCAGTTTCTTAAAGAAATAGGCAAGATGCACAGTTTTTCCACTACGTTAAGCACAAGTAAATCATTAACGTAACTTAACTGTTTCAATTCATGTTTGCATGTGCATACTGCATACTCAGCTGGAATATGTGTGTATGTGTAAGTGAGTGTGTGTGTGCATGTGTGCCGCATGTAAGCGCCATGGCCCATGGCTGCTGAGAGGGAGCTTGTTATTTTAACCTGGGCTGGCTTTGGACCAGCATGCCTTTCTCTCATAGGTCCCCTGCTAGCTGTCCATATGAGCTCCATTCCCTAGACAAGGCCCGTCTTGTTACGCCACTCAATGGTGTGTTTTACTTTCAAGAATATATCAGGCAGATGAAGAGGGGGCCAGGGAACGGGTTCGAGGTCTGAGCTAGTCAAAAACAAAATGTATGTCTGTACATTTGTCTATAAGTGGCTCTCTGCGTCACTGTTTAAAAGATTTAAATGGTTGATGGATGGTTTATTTTCTTTCTCTAATTTCACAAAAGGGAAAGTGTGTTTAATTTTTAAAGTGCAGGGTCTTTGCGCATCAACAGATGTGCAATCATACTGTGAAAAATACATGCAGTTTGGTATGCAAGGATGTCATTCAGAAAAAAAAATACACGACAGATCCCTGAAAATATAAAGTCAGAATGTTAGAGAAATGCTGTTACTGGACGCACCCAATTTTGGAGCATGGAAGCAAGTGTGGTGAATTCCATCTGCTCATTTAAAAGCTTGGACTTGGCTAACACTTGTCTGTATGTCAGTAGAACAATCTGCATTGCTGCCGAAAGTTCTGGCACCCTACCTTAAGGAAAAAAGAAACTGCAAGGAAACTTTAGACTCCCAATTTTTCAGAAGATCATGTGATCATCCATCCATCCATCCATCCATCCATCCATCCATCCATCCATCCATCCATTATCTGTAGCTGCTTATCCTGTGCAGGGTCACAGGCAAGCTGGAGCCTATCCCACTGGAGACTATGGGCAAGAGGCGGGGTACACCCTGGACAAATCGCCAAATCATCGTAGGGCTGACACATAAAGACAAACAACCATTCACATTCACACCTATGATTAATTTAGAGCCACCAATTAACCTAACCTGCAGGTCTTTGGGGGAAAACCTACGCAGACACAGGGAGAACATGCAAACTCCACGCAGAAAGTGTCCTGTCGGCCACTGGACTCAAATCCAGAACCTTCTTGCTGTGAGGTGACAGTGCTAACTACTACATCACTGTGCCGCCCTGTGATTATCCTGTTTTATTTTATTTTATTTTATTTTAATTGTCAGTGAGTTATTAATGCATCTTTAAAATGCGGAGAATGAACTTGGGTTAAGTTTTAAACGACACACCGGCAAAACCATCAGACATGGTGTGTACACTGGTATCGAGTAGCATGTGTTTGTTTAGACTTTGTCATAGTGCAGTCTTTTCCTCAGTAAATTACTCAGCCTACAATATGTCCAATACCTTTTGATTCAAAGAGCATTTTTACGAATAAGAATGCTAACTGTTAAGATGGCCATCTGAAGACCTAACGATACACAACAACATCGCCAGTGAATTTTTACAGAACACTGTAAACGAATACCTGGTACATTTACAGTAACCTCCTAGTACAGTAGATTTGCCAGTAGATTTTGTAATGCACACGCTTCACTACTTTACTTTATTCAGCATATAAATGAGCTTATGGCATTTGTTTGGTTGCACTTTGGCTCTCAGTGCCACTACGTCCTCAATGTTACCATTTCACAACATTATGTCTTAAATGTGCCCGCAAACAACAAAGTTGGAGACTTGTATGCCTTCAATTTCTCTCTCATATAAACACTGAGTTTCTATGAGATCATCGGCATAGAAATCTTTTGTTCAATGAGAGATTTTCACAATAAAAAGAAAAGAAAATGGTGGACAAAATCTAAGAGAAAAGAAACGGAAAGGAATTGAGGCAGATACAGCTAGCTGTAGAAAACTAAACTCTAGCAGTGATGCTAGCATACTCCAAAGCACTAACAATCCCAACTGCACCACACCACCACCCTGACCAACTACTGCTTGGCTGAAAGAGAGAGATGCTTTTATTATTGTTTTGAGGCTAGGCCTGTCCTTTTTTTGAAAAAGCAATTAGAGTATTATTGTAGTGGAAACCTGTAAGTGTGTCTACTGGTTCTGGATCACCTTAATATGTGGCTCATGTGTTAACAAAAGCCAAACTGTAATATTTTTTTCTATGGTTTTTGTTCTATTTGAAATGGAACAAAATACAAGGTTTGCCTAAGCAGTAAATACCAGCTCTGAATCTTTGTCCCAGGTCACCCCTACTCCTTAAATCAGTAGCATGGCAAAGAATTAATTTCAGGGTGGGATGAGGAAATATATTCAGTAAAGTCACCGCGTGATCTGTACTCTTATTTTGATAGGTCTGATGTGCTTATGTCTTCAGTTGTCTGAGTGATGGGGACACAAATTTGTTATGTGAATCATTTAAGGCCTATCTACCATTAACCAGCACTGATAAATGAATAATGCTGCTCATTTGATATAAATACCAATGTCATTAAAATTCCAATTGAAATTAAAATGTCCTCCCCTCTGTGTTTGTGGACAAACAGCACTCTGACTTTTGGTGTGAATTATATATTGGGGATTTTGGCCTGTTCGTGATACTGCAACTTGCGTGAAAGTGCAACTCTTCTGATTGAGAAAACAAGTAAAGGCAATTGATGCTCCCTGTGATGCTCCCTCCAAACACCCATGACTAGTAAATGAGGCTATTTCTACGAGAAGAACCAGAATAGCAAACTGCTCCACTGCTACATTTTAATAGAAACAAACAAGACCCTCAATAATACAATAGCTGTGTCATTGTGTGTATAATGGTTTCTGCAGTCATTCGCCTGGTAACATTCTCAGCATCCTGTTAATGAGAATGGGAATCCAGTGTGTATGCACAGGATTATTGTAATGTGTGTAATACAGCTAACAATAAGACCAGATCCTGTAATACTGTAGACTTTGTCTTACAGACTGATAGCTTTCAAACTGGCTTCTGAGATATAAGAGAAAACAGCGTTGACTTAATGTGAGATCTAATCATGACTGCTTTCTCAATGTTTTCCCGACTCAGTGTAGTGGCTGTTTTTATTTTTCCTTTGTGGCATAAAAATATAACAAAAAAATGATTTGAATGCCTTCACATACATGTAGAATAAATACAGCGTATAATACTCGACTAGGCTTGACTAAGTACTTCAACACAGATTCAGTCTAATCTCTGAATAAGAAGAATAATCTCTGAGGTTTAAATTGTCACCACTGCATACCGTTGCAACTCGGTCCAGAGCTACACTTAACTTCTATGCTGGAAATAGTTCTATGCAACTGAACAAGTGTAGCCAGCCAAGGGCATGCTTTATATATAAGCCCTATTAACACTCATTGTGTGTTAAATGCATTATAAAACAATTCAACTAATTATTTTACGTGTCCAAAAATGCTGGTGATACCATCACAAAAGAAAAAAAAAGTATGCACAACGTTTTTACTGAGTTTTTTAAAATTATTATTGTTTGTTTTTCTTTGCTATGTATAACACAGTCATTAGTCGCTATCTGTATAAATGGTTTATGAAGATAAGCTGAACTGTAAAATGTAGGATGTCATTTTGTACAGACGTGTCCATTAATCTGCTGAGTTTATTGTTATAAAGAAAGCAGAGAAATGTAGGAAACGAAAAATGCAGTGGATACTGGCATGAAGGGACAGCTTCAGTAGTTGTTTTCCAGGACAGAAAGGGACCAGATGTGTCCTTTCCACTGAACCTACATGGAACCACCATCACACTAAAGTTACCTGAAGTTGAACGGATAACTGCTGCTCTGTCTGTATGTTATAGACTGTTATATGTAGGATGAGAAGAATATTTCTGTCTGTTAAATGTGCTTGCATATGAGACATAGAGAATAACATGTGCACCCTAATAGTTCTGGTGGAATAAATGACGATTATATCTGCACCCATTTCTTATTCAGCAGACTGACCTTGAATGGTATAGGAGTGTCTATAGTCATAGATCGGCCTGGCATTAGCAGAACTAGAGTCAGGTCACATGCATATCATCCCACCACACATTAAAAACTGTACTGTGATAGCTCATGTTTTTGTCACACAAGGAAATGGGATAAATTAGAGGTTACCTGTGGTTCACTGCTCCTCTGTGATAGCTATCATACAATTCCTATGACAGCACTGTTGCTATCTGCAGCTTCTGTCCCAGTATTATATTTTGGCATTGCATAAAAGCCAGTGTATCAGTTTTTAAAGTGATCAGTAAAACTGTTGTGTAATATGGATATGGACACTTTATCATCAACATTAATTGGTCATGGTCTTAAGAATGACCATGTGCTGTGACTGTGGTTTAGCCTCCAAATAATACATTTCCTTAAAGGTAGACTGCCTTTCAGATTTTTCAAGTGTAAGTCATAAAAATTTTTTCCCTGACACCCAATTATTTTTGTTTAGCGGACTGAAAGCTACTGAATTCGATTCACAGACTTCCAATTTTATTAGTTTTTTTTTAATAGAACAATTAATGAATTTAGAGCCATGTGGCCCTAAATTCTCCACTATTTTTTCCTGCGTCAACATGACCCAATTCCAAATACTATGTCATGCATCACGTGGTGGGCTTTTCCCATTCGCGCAAGGCATTGTGGGACACAAATTTGAAACAGGAGAGAAAAATCGACGACGTGAGTGTGCAAATGAAACGTGAAAGGCCAACTACAGTAACGGACAGCGGAAGAAAAGACATTATGTTGCGAAGGAAAGGAAACGCAGGACCAAACTAATAAATATTGGTGGTCAGCGAACACCTCAGTGTGATCAGCTGTTCGTTTAGCAATAGAATGATGGAACTGTCAGTGCACGGTCAAAGGTAAATCTGTGCATGCGCACAGGGACTTCCTCTGTCTGCTTGATGACACGAAGCGAGCAAGTTTATGCACATTATTTCCTAGGGAATCCCCTCAAATTAAATAACTTCCCAGCCACAGAATGGCCTGATATTTTGTGAGATATTACAAAAATAAACTTATAACACAGTGACCAAATTTCAGAGGGAACTAAATTTCACCCAATTTAGGAAATCGAAAGGCCGTCTTGCTTTAATAAGCTTAAAATCTTAAAAGTGTATTACAAGTAAACTCATCTTTTTTTTTTTTTTACAGAACTTATTATTAATTCATTAAAAATCATGATTTTTAAGGAATTTGATATCGATTTGCATTTGATAATTTTGTTGTCAATGACATCCTAAGACACCCTTGTCACATGTAATGATATATTTATTGATTGTGTGTATACAGTTTGATAATAGCAAAAGCAGAACTTTATCCTCTTTTCTTCATTCTGTCTTCTACTGTATTAGTCTTGTTTTATTTCTCATTTGTGTTTAAATTAGTTAAAAAAGTTTGGGCAGTGCTGAGTTAAGTTGGTGACGTCATGTTTGTAACGAACAGAGAGCTACGTATAACCTCTGTGTGAAATTCATGAGAACTCAAGCAGAAGTATGCAGTCTTTCCAGCTGTGGGCTTTGTGTTCCATTTAAAAATATGCTGGGGGCTGACCCCATCCCCCACTGTTTGCCCCACCTCCATTTCCCCTGGTTCATGCCTTTTCTGTAACTGAACAGCTGACTTTTCATGCAAACATGGGAGCTTGCACAGCAGATCATCTTTTCACATAAATATGTTGATTCATTGGCTTTGAATTTATTGTTATTTTTATCAATCATATTTCCGTAACACTAACACAAATGGAGAAATTAAGTAAGGCACAAAATGAGTGTATTTGCATGTGTGGACATGGCAGAAATATACAGTGGTGCTTGAAAGTTTGTGAACCCTTTAGAATTTTCTATATTTCTGCATAAATATGTCCAAAAACATCATCAGATTTTCACGCAAGTCCTAAAAGTAGATAAAGAGAACCCAGTTAAACAAATGAGACAAAAATATTATACTTG
>JAPFFA010000014.1:4884777-4897001 GCA_026153275.1 Sciades herzbergii
AATTTAGAGTCACCAGTTAACCTAACCTGCATGTCTTTGGACTGTGGGAGAAACCGGAGCACCCAGAGGAAACCCACGAAGACATGGGGAGAACATGCAAACTCCGCACAAAAAGGCCCTCGCCAGCCACGGGACTTGAACCTGGACCTTCTTGCTGTGAGGCGACAGCGCTAATCACTACACCACCGTGCCACCCATTAACTGAATATTTTGTATTTAATTTAATATTTAATTGTGTAAGATTTAATAAGCAAATGGCATATCCTGTATATATAGAGGATATAAAAATGTCTTCACTCCCCTGTAAGGAGACAGCAACCTTGAAGTAAGGTTGAAGCAACCTTGAAGTTTCTGCTAGCCTTCTGCAAAAAATATAATGGCTACCAGGGAAAATGTAAAAGTTCTTTAATGTAGTGTACTATTGTCCTTGCCAGTGCTGAGCCTCATTTTGCCAGAGATGCAGACAAAATTCTCAGTGCTCAGTCTACTCACTGGGAGAGCACTCAAATGGGCCACAACAACACTGAGTCATTCCTATGCCAACATCCTGAGTTGGGCAAAGATATGGGCAAGATGTTACTTTCCTTCAAGCAAGGCAACTCATCTGCAACTGATTTTGCACTAACCTATGATGTCAGTGTAGTGGAGAGTGGATGGAACGAGCCAACACTAAACATTGTATTCAGAAAAGGCCTCAAAAAACTGATCCAGGCTGAGTTGAGTATGCTGGGATGACATGCTATCCCTCAACCAGGTCACAACTTGTCCATTTGAATGGGTTAAAGCCTTAGCTGTTGGAGAATAACCCGGAAAAACAGCGTTCGTGTCCATTCTAGTTTCAGTAGGGGTTAATCAGAACATCACAGGACCTATCCATAAATGGTGGTCACTCTCTTGAGCTAACACTAACATTCGTATTGAATATAGAAAATATAGTCACACTTCCACAGTCTTAAGATCCCTCAGATCATTATCTCATCTTATTCAAAATATATGCACCTTGCCACGCTACTATGTCAAACATACATTAATGTCAACTATTGAACAATGTTTTATCAGTAGTCTCCCAGAATTATCAACTTTGATTGGATCACTGTCAGGCACCACAGAAGTTGATCAGGCAACTGAATGCTTAGAGTCAACGTTGTGCTATACTTCAGGTAATGTAGCTCCACTTAAAAGAAAAATGATTGGAGAGAAAAAAAATTAGCACCCTGGTATAATGATCACAATTGCATCTTAAAACCAACCACTTGAAAATTAGAATGAAAATGGCATCAAACAAAATTGGTAGTGTTCAAATTAGCATTGAAGGAGAGCCTCCAGAAGTATAGAAAAGCTGTCAGTGCTGCTAGATCAATGTATCTCTCCACCCAAATAGAAGATAAGTGTCAGAATGCAGGCACTTATGGATGTAAATGCAGAAAATAATGGGATGCAAACAGTAAACAAAGCCAAGATAAGAGACAGGAATCGTGGTCAGTAAACTAGCGTGGGTTGGGCAATTGGTGAACAACGTAATAAAGGGGAGACAAGGAGCGAAAATATGAGAGGATAAGCAAAAGTCAGAAATACAAAAGACAGAAAGATACAAGACTTGGTATGAACTGTGAGAGCAGAACGATACTTTGCACTGGAGTAGAGCAAGAGAGTGGCTTAAATAGGGGAAGAGGTAATAGGCAGGAATTGGTCATGTGTCAATTTTCCCCATAGCAACAAGCCCATGGTGGGCAAGCTAACTTGATATTCCTTGACAACCATAAGAGTTTGACTGGCGATACGAATACTGGACAATCTCCTTGTTCTGCCATGAAATCAAGGGGTCATGAAGTTGTAGTCAAGGATAGCCGAGAATGTCATGACTTACAGTAGCGGTAATGTAGAGGGAGATGAACTCTGAATGTAGTGCACCAACTTGGATGTGAATAGGAGTTGTATGCACCATGGCATAACCTTCTCCTATGGGTCTCCAGCATTTGAACCATCTCCATTGATGGTTCGAATGCTGAGTGCACTTTGGAGAGGGGTTGTTGGAAGGTTGAACCTCTGAGTGACAGAGCTGCTGATGAAGTTGCCTTCTGCCCCTGAATCGATAAAAGCAGAAAGGATGTGTGTGGCATCTGCCAACTTTAACAACACTGGAACCTTGAATGATTTGGAACTGAACTTTCTTACTGGACTCAGACTGCATACTGGGACTTCAGAGGGAGCTGCACGGGATGGATGGATGGGACAGTGGTTGAGCTGATGTTTGGCACTTCCGCAGTAGAAACACAACCCCTCCCTCCTCCTCATTAAATGCTCAGTGTGTGTTAACCAGGTACATGACACTTCCATGGATGCACTGTCATCAGGGGTGAGGACCGGTTTGCCACTATCCTGAATGGAGGGTCGGTGAGCCAACAGATGATTGAGATGGATGGCTAGGTCGATAAGAGAGTCCAGAGTGCACTGTTCATCTCTGCAGGCGAGCTCGCTTAGAATCTCGGGGCACAGACCTTGGCGAAAAACTGCCTTAAGAGCTGGATCATTCCACCCGCAGGCTGCCGCTAGCGTTCTGAAGTCTAGGGCATACTCAGCCATGCTTCTGGAGCCTTGTGAAATGGTAAGTAAGCTCTCAACTACTTCAATTCCTTCTGGTTCATAATTGAATACCCTCTTGAACTGAGGGAGGAAGAGTTTGTAGGATTTAGTCTGTTCACCGCCCTGATTCCAAACTGCGCTGGCCCACTGGAGTGCTTTACCAGTGAGGAAAGAAAGGAACTTGGCGATCTTGTGCTCTTCAGAAAGGTTAGGTATTGTAGCAAAATACATGGAACATTGAAGTAAGAAACCTTTACAAGCGAGTGTGTCTCCAGCAAACCTCTTGGGAACAGGAAGTTGCAGTTCGGAGCTTGTGGAAGACTCGGGACGAGTTAGGAGGGCCTGTGACATCACCATAGCAGAGCTGCGCCATACGAGTGTTAAGGTCTGCTAACATCTGCTGATGTTCTTCCAGAAGTCATCCCTGGGCATTAAGAGCCATCTGCTTCGCCTCTTCCGCTACATCCATGGTGGCAAAGTATCCTGTCAGAATGCAGGCACTTACAGATGTAAATGCAGAAGAGAACAGGATGCAAACAGTAAACAAAGCCAAGATGAGAGACAGGAATCGTGGTCAGTAAACTAGCATGGGTTAGGTGATCAGCGAAAAACGTAATAAAGGGGAGACAAAGAGCAAAAATGTGAGCGGATAAGCAAAAGTCAGAAATACGAAAGACAGAAAGATGCAAGGCTTGGTATGAACTGTGAGAGCAGAATGATACTTCGCACTGGAGTAGATTGCGAGAGTAGCTTAAATAGGGGAAGAGGTAATTGGGAAGATGCGTGACAGCTGTGATTAGTAATCAGGAGACAGAGGGTGTTGTGGGTCTTGGGAACTGTAGTTCAGGGAGTCCATGTTTGTAGTCATAGCGTTCTCAGCAGGTTTACTGACAATAAGAAAAATAATTCTAGATTCTTAGTTAATACAGTAGCCAAGTTAACTAGGAAAAAGACCATCATGAAAACATACACACTGTCAATATGTAGTAGCAATGACTTCATAATTTTTTCATTGGCAAAATTGAAAATATCAGGCAAAAAATTTAATCTGTTAATTTAAATCCAGGCAATTTGGTACGTAACCCTTTAAGCCCAGCGCACACAGACGACTTCTCATCGCAAGCGTATTGCGATTTTTGGACGCAAGTTTCTCCTCTCGGGTAGCTGTGTGCGCACTTTATCTGCGACCAGTGGGTGATTTGGGGAGGGGGATGCAAGTCACATGAAAATCATGTGACTACTTCGTGGGTGGGGATTGGCTTAGCTTTTGGAGGGAATCACTTCGTTATCGCAAAGACGCACACACAGCAATATCTCTGCAACAAGTGAGTGACTGGCAATTTTTTGTTGCAGAATATCAAGCATGTTTGATACCTGCAATCTGTTGTAAGCAACAAAAAAAAATCATCATTGCAAATATCCACTTAAGAAGCAATTTTTCGCTTGCGTCAAAAAGTTGCATGACCAAGCGATGGAAAATCGCCCGTGTGCGCCAGGCTTTAGATAACAATATAACTGGATCAGATCAGCGATTAGAATGTTTTACTTCCCTCAGAGAAATTGAACTAACTTCACTAATTTCCACATTAAAATCTTCAGTGTGTACTAGATCCCTTACCCGCACGATTCTTCAAATAGATAATACTAGAAGCAAACCTCTTCCAAAAAGAATCGATTTTTTCCCTGAGTACTGGCTATGTACCCAAATCCTTTAAACTAGCAGTTATCAGTCCTCTGATTAAAAAACCTGACCTTCACTCTTGTTAGCTGTCCAACTATAGGCCAATATCAGGAATATCACAAAGGAATAACATCCATGAAATATATCAGTCAGGATTTAAACCTCATCATAGCACAGAGACAACACTGGTTAAAGTAGTGTAACAGTTTCCTGACTAGGGTGGACAGTGAACAGACAGGCAGGTGGGTTCTGATTCTCCTTCATGTTTATTTCACAAAAAACAAAAGCCAAACAAAAAACACTTTCCAGCGGACTATCAAGTAACACTGACACACACACATACACACAAACAACACACAATGAATGGTCGCAAGAAGGGCCTGTAAATTTATTTAAAATAAATTTATTTATGCCTGATGAGCATGCCTGAGGTGATGGTGATGAAGAAAAATTCCATGAGACAACATAAGGAAGAAACCTGGAAAGGAACCAGACTCAAAAGGGAACCCATCCTCATTCTGGTGATAACAAATAGCATGATTATAAATAACTTGCTTCTATAACTGTGTCCTTTGTAGTCACAAAGTACAACTGTGTAACCAGGAAAATCATTATAGTCTTCGCATGAAGTCAATTATATATATGGCTTCCCTGAAGATATAGTGTCTGACTGGGGTATACAATTCACATCTCATGTCGGGCAAGATTTCTGCAAAAGGCTAAACATCACTGTCAGTTTGTCTTCAGTCTATCATGGACACAGAAAGGCTGAACCAAATGAGTTTGCAGTGGTAGCTCAACAGTTAAGGCACTGGGTTACCGGTTGTAAGGTCGTGGGTTCAAGCTACCAAGTTGCCACTGTTGGTCCCTTGAGCAAGGCCTGTAACCCTATCTGGTCCCGGGGCATCGTATCATGGCTGACACTCTGCTCTGACCCCAGCATGCTAACAAAAGCTTGGATATGCAAAAAAAAAAAAAAGAATTTCACTGTGCTGTAATGTATATGTGACAAAGGCTTCTTCTTCTTCCTTCACTACAATAACCAACATGACTGGAACAGGTATCACTCATCGGCTGGGATGGGGGTTCTGTAATATCCAACCCAGACAGTCTCACTGCAGATCACCAGTGAGTACCCTCCCCCGAGTTCTGAACTACTTCAAAATTGTACAATTTTGAAATTAAATTGTGTGGCAGTGGAGACGTGGTTGAGCGGCAGCTGTGAACAGCGAGGAGGCAAGTTGAACAAGCAGGTAACATGTGATGAGATGCACCTGTGTCAAATTACTGGCTGTCTATTAACCTGTGTTTCTGTGTCTTTCAGACCGTCAGGAATGAGAGAGCGAGCTGTGACACTCCGTCGCGTGTGTGTTTAGTGTGTTTGTAACTTTGTTTCCCAAAGTTAGAAAGTTGTTACACTGGTGCCAAAACCCGGGATTGAGGGGGGCACTAGGAAATGGCTGTTTGGTGAAGGTTAAGTGCGTACACAAATATCCACTGATACCCGTCACTATCCACTTCTGGGGAGAAAAACATAGCATAGAGACCGCGGATTGTCCAAGTCTCACTCACCCACTGGTGAGTGACACTAGTTGGCTTCTCTACCAATCATAATATACATTGTCCCACAGCACAGAGCCCAACTGATTTTACTGAGGATATTAATCACTTCTACTGCAGATTTGAGCAGAGGGACTTTTCCACAGAGAGGAAAGCACTCATAACTGAGCTCTCAAATGAAGCACTATCAGCGGCAGCAGTTGTCATTAAGCAGGAGGATGTTGAGAAAGTCTTCAAGGGAGTAAACCCCAGTAAAGCACCTGGACCTGATAATATATCAGGCTGCCTCCTGAAGACCTGCACCAGGCAACTGTCAGGAGTTTTCTGTGGTTTACTCCCTTGAAGACTTTCTCAACATCCTCCTGCTTAATGACAACTGCTGCCGCTGATAGTGCTTCATTTGAGAGCTCAGTTATGAGTGCTTTCCTCTCTGTGGAAAAGTCCCTCTGCTCAAATCTGCAGTAGAAGTGATTAATATCCTCAGTAAAATCAGTTGGGCTCTGTGCTGTGGGACAATGTATATTATGATTGGTAGAGAAGCCAACTAGTGTCACTCACCAGTGGGTGAGTGAGACTTGGACAATCCGCGGTCTCTATGCTATGTTTTTCTCCCCAGAAGTGGATAGTGACGGGTATCAGTGGATATTTGTGTACGCACTTAACCTTCACCAAACAGCCATTTCCTAGTGCCCCCCTCAATCCCGGGTTTTGGCACCAGTGTAACAACTTTCTAACTTTGGGAAACAAAGTTACAAACACACTAAACACACACGCGACGGAGTGTCACAGCTCGCTCTCTCATTCCTGACGGTCTGAAAGACACAGAAACACAGGTTAATAGACAGCCAGTAATTTGACACAGGTGCATCTCATCACATGTTACCTGCTTGTTCAACTTGCCTCCTCGCTGTTCACAGCTGCCGCTCAACCACGTCTCCACTGCCACACAATTTAATTTCAAAATTGTACAATTTTGAAGTAGTTCAGAACTCGGGGGAGGGTACTCACTGGTGATCTGCAGTGAGACTGTCTGGGTTGGATATTACAGAACCCCCATCCCAGCCGATGAGTGATACCTGTTCCAGTCATGTTGGTTATTGTAGTGAAGGAAGAAGAAGAAGCCTTTGTCACATATACATTACAGCACAGTGAAATTCTTTTTTTTTTTTTTGCATATCCAAGCTTTTGTTAGCATGCTGGGGTCAGAGCAGAGTGTCAGCCATGATACGATGCCCCGGGACCAGATAGGGTTACAGGCCTTGCTCAAGGGACCAACAGTGGCAACTTGGTAGCTTGAACCCACGACCTTACAACCGGTAACCCAGTGCCTTAACTGTTGAGCTACCACTGCAAACTCATTTGGTTCAGCCTTTCTGTGTCCATGATAGACTGAAGACAAACTGACAGTGATGTTTAGCCTTTTGCAGAAATCTTGCCCGACATGAGATGTGAATTGTATACCCCAGTCAGACACTATATCTTCAGGGAAGCCATATATATAATTGACTTCATGCGAAGACTATAATGATTTTCCTGGTTACACAGTTGTACTTTGTGACTACAAAGGACACAGTTATAGAAGCAAGTTATTTATAATCATGCTATTTGTTATCACCAGAATGAGGATGGGTTCCCTTTTGAGTCTGGTTCCTTTCCAGGTTTCTTCCTTATGTTGTCTCATGGAATTTTTCTTCATCACCATCACCTCAGGCATGCTCATCAGGCATAAATAAATTTATTTTAAATAAATTTACAGGCCCTTCTTGCGACCATTCATTGTGTGTTGTTTGTGTGTATGTGTGTGTGTCAGTGTTACTTGATAGTCCGCTGGAAAGTGTTTTTTGTTTGGCTTTTGTTTTTTGTGAAATAAACATGAAGGAGAATCAGAACCCACCTGCCTGTCTGTTCACTGTCCACCCTAGTCAGGAAACTGTTACACTACTTTAACCAGTGTTGTCTCTGTGCTATGATGAGGTTTAAATCCTGACTGATATATTTCATGGATGTTATTCCTTTGTGATATTCCTGATATTGGCCTATAGTTGGACAGCTAACAAGAGTGAAGGTCAGGTTTTTTAATCAGAGGACTGATAACTGCTAGTTTAAAGGATTTGGGTACATAGCCAGTACTCAGGGAAAAAATCGATTCTTTTTGGAAGAGGTTTGCTTCTAGTATTATCTATTTGAAGAATCGTGCGGGTAAGGGATCTAGTACACACTGAAGATTTTAATGTGGAAATTAGTGAAGTTAGTTCAATTTCTCTGAGGGAAGTAAAACATTCTAATCGCTGATCTGATCCAGTTATATTGTTATCTAAAGCCTGGCGCACACGGGCGATTTTCCATCGCTTGGTCATGCAACTTTTTGACGCAAGCGAAAAATTGCTTCTTAAGTGGATATTTGCAATGATGATTTTTTTTTGTTGCTTACAACAGATTGCAGGTATCAAACATGCTTGATATTCTGCAACAAAAAATTGCCAGTCACTCACTTGTTGCAGAGATATTGCTGTGTGTGCGTCTTTGCGATAACGAAGTGATTCCCTCCAAAAGCTAAGCCAATCCCCACCCACGAAGTAGTCACATGATTTTCATGTGACTTGCATCCCCCTCCCCAAATCACCCACTGGTCGCAGATAAAGTGCGCACACAGCTACCCGAGAGGAGAAACTTGCGTCCAAAAATCGCAATACGCTTGCGATGAGAAGTCGTCTGTGTGCGCTGGGCTTAAAGGGTTACGTACCAAATTGCCTGGATTTAAATTAACAGATTAAATTTTTTGCCTGATATTTTCAATTTTGCCAATGAAAAAATTATGAAGTCATTGCTACTACATATTGACAGTGTGTATGTTTTCATGATGGTCTTTTTCCTAGTTAACTTGGCTACTGTATTAACTAAGAATCTAGAATTATTTTTCTTATTGTCAGTAAACCTGCTGAGAACGCTATGACTACAAACATGGACTCCCTGAACTACAGTTCCCAAGACCCACAACACCCTCTGTCTCCTGATTACTAATCACAGCTGTCACGCATCTTCCCAATTACCTCTTCCCCTATTTAAGCTACTCTCGCAATCTACTCCAGTGCGAAGTATCATTCTGCTCTCACAGTTCATACCAAGCCTTGCATCTTTCTGTCTTTCGTATTTCTGACTTTTGCTTATCCGCTCACATTTTTGCTCTTTGTCTCCCCTTTATTACGTTTTTCGCTGATCACCTAACCCATGCTAGTTTACTGACCACGATTCCTGTCTCTCATCTTGGCTTTGTTTACTGTTTGCATCCTGTTCTCTTCTGCATTTACATCTGTAAGTGCCTGCATTCTGACAGGATACTTTGCCACCATGGATGTAGCGGAAGAGGCGAAGCAGATGGCTCTTAATGCCCAGGGATGACTTCTGGAAGAACATCAGCAGATGTTAGCAGACCTTAACACTCGTATGGCGCAGCTCTGCTATGGTGATGTCACAGGCCCTCCTAACTCGTCCCGAGTCTTCCACAAGCTCCGAACTGCAACTTCCTGTTCCCAAGAGGTTTGCTGGAGACACACTCGCTTGTAAAGGTTTCTTACTTCAATGTTCCATGTATTTTGCTACAATACCTAACCTTTCTGAAGAGCACAAGATCGCCAAGTTCCTTTCTTTCCTCACTGGTAAAGCACTCCAGTGGGCCAGCGCAGTTTGGAATCAGGGCGGTGAACAGACTAAATCCTACAAACTCTTCCTCCCTCAGTTCAAGAGGGTATTCAATTATGAACCAGAAGGAATTGAAGTAGTTGAGAGCTTACTTACCATTTCACAAGGCTCCAGAAGCATGGCTGAGTATGCCCTAGACTTCAGAACGCTAGCGGCAGCCTGCGGGTGGAATGATCCAGCTCTTAAGGCAGTTTTTCGCCAAGGTCTGTGCCCCGAGATTCTAAGCGAGCTCGCCTGCAGAGATGAACAGTGCACTCTGGACTCTCTTATCGACCTAGCCATCCATCTCAATCATCTGTTGGCTCACCGACCCTCCATTCAGGATAGTGGCAAACCGGTCCTCACCCCTGATGACAGTGCATCCATGGAAGTGTCATGTACCTGGTTAACACACACTGAGCATTTAATGAGGAGGAGGGAGGGGTTGTGTTTCTACTGCGGAAGTGCCAAACATCAGCTCAACCACTGTCCCATCCATCCATCCCGTGCAGCTCCCTCTGAAGTCCCAGTATGCAGTCTGAGTCCAGTAAGAAAGTTCAGTTCCAAATCATTCAAGGTTCCAGTGTTGTTAAAGTTGGCAGATGCCACACACATCCTTTCTGCTTTTATCGATTCAGGGGCAGAAGGCAACTTCATCAGCAGCTCTGTCACTCAGAGGTTCAACCTTCCAACAACCCCTCTCCAAAGTGCACTCAGCATTCGAACCATCAATGGAGATGGTTCAAATGCTGGAGACCCATAGGAGAAGGTTATGCCATGGTGCATACAACTCCTATTCACATCCAAGTTGGTGCACTACATTCAGAGTTCATCTCCCTCTACATTACCGCTACTGTAAGTCATGACATTCTCGGCTATCCTTGACTACAACTTCATGACCCCTTGATTTCATGGCAGAACAAGGAGATTGTCCAGTATTCGTATCGCCAGTCAAACTCTTATGGTTGTCAAGGAATATCAAGTTAGCTTGCCCACCATGGGCTTGTTGCTATGGGGAAAATTGACACAT
The DNA here is from genome assembly GCA_026153275.1 of Sciades herzbergii. Classification (NCBI taxonomy): domain Eukaryota; kingdom Metazoa; phylum Chordata; class Actinopteri; order Siluriformes; family Ariidae; genus Sciades; species Sciades herzbergii. The sequence goes on from JAPFFA010000014.1 coordinate 4,895,310, forward strand.
GACCAATTCCTGCCTATTACCTCTTCCCCTATTTAAGCCACTCTCTTGCTCTACTCCAGTGCAAAGTATCGTTCTGCTCTCACAGTTCATACCAAGTCTTGTATCTTTCTGTCTTTTGTATTTCTGACTTTTGCTTATCCTCTCATATTTTCGCTCCTTGTCTCCCCTTTATTACGTTGTTCACCAATTGCCCAACCCACGCTAGTTTACTGACCACGATTCCTGTCTCTTATCTTGGCTTTGTTTACTGTTTGCATCCCATTATTTTCTGCATTTACATCCATAAGTGCCTGCATTCTGACACTTATCTTCTATTTGGGTGGAGAGATACATTGATCTAGCAGCACTGACAGCTTTTCTATACTTCTGGAGGCTCTCCTTCAATGCTAATTTGAACACTACCAATTTTGTTTGATGCCATTTTCATTCTAATTTTCAAGTGGTTGGTTTTAAGATGCAATTGTGATCATTATACCAGGGTGCTAATTTTTTTTCTCTCCAATCATTTTTCTTTTAAGTGGAGCTACATTACCTGAAGTATAGCACAACGTTGACTCTAAGCATTCAGTTGCCTGATCAACTTCTGTGGTGCCTGACAGTGATCCAATCAAAGTTGATAATTCTGGGAGACTACTGATAAAACATTGTTCAATAGTTGACATTAATGTATGTTTGACATAGTAGCGTGGCAAGGTGCATATATTTTGAATAAGATGAGATAATGATCTGAGGGATCTTAAGACTGTGGAAGTGTGACTATATTTTCTATATTCAATACGAATGTTAGTGTTAGCTCAAGAGAGTGACCACCATTTATGGATAGGTCCTGTGATGTTCTGATTAACCCCTACTGAAACTAGAATGGACACGAACGCTGTTTTTCCGGGTTATTCTCCAACAGCTAAGGCTTTAACCCATTCAAATGGACAAGTTGTGACCTGGTTGAGGGATAGCATGTCATCCCAGCATACTCAACTCAGCCTGGATCAGTTTTTTGAGGCCTTTTCTGAATACAATGTTTAGTGTTGGCTCGTTCCATCCACTCTCCACTACACTGACATCATAGGTTAGTGCAAAATCAGTTGCAGATGAGTTGCCTTGCTTGAAGGAAAGTAACATCTTGCCCATATCTTTGCCCAACTCAGGATGTTGGCATAGGAATGACTCAGTGTTGTTGTGGCCCATTTGAGTGCTCTCCCAGTGAGTAGACTGAGCACTGAGAATTTTGTCTGCATCTCTGGCAAAATGAGGCTCAGCACTGGCAAGGACAATAGTACACTACATTAAAGAACTTTTACATTTTCCCTGGTAGCCATTATATTTTTTGCAGAAGGCTAGCAGAAACTTCAAGGTTGCTTCAACCTTACTTCAAGGTTGCTGTCTCCTTACAGGGGAGTGAAGACATTTTTATATCCTCTATATATACAGGATATGCCATTTGCTTATTAAATCTTACACAATTAAATATTAAATTAAATACAAAATATTCAGTTAATGGGTGGCACGGTGGTGTAGTGATTAGCGCTGTCGCCTCACAGCAAGAAGGTCCAGGTTCAAGTCCCGTGGCTGGCGAGGGCCTTTTTGTGCGGAGTTTGCATGTTCTCCCCATGTCTTCGTGGGTTTCCTCTGGGTGCTCCGGTTTCTCCCACAGTCCAAAGACATGCAGGTTAGGTTAACTGGTGACTCTAAATT
>JAPFFA010000014.1:5056653-5066661 GCA_026153275.1 Sciades herzbergii
CATCTATGAAACATGGTGGTGGTAGTATCATGGTTTGGGCCTGTTTTGCTGCATCTGGGCCAGGACAGCTTGCCATCGTTGATGGAACAATGAATTCTCAAGGAAAATGTCAGGACATCTGTCCATGAACTGAATCTCAAGAGAAGGTGGATCATGCAGCAACACAGCGACCCTAAGCACACAAGTCGCTCTATCAAAGAATGGTTAAAGAAGAATAAAGTTAATGTTTTGGAATGGCCGAGTCAAAGTTCTGACCTTAATCCAATCGAAATGTTGTGGAAGGACCTGAAGCGAGCAGTTCATGTGAGGAAACCCACCAACATTCCAGAGTTGAAACTGTTCTGTATGGAGGAATGGGCTAAAATTCCTCCAAGTCGGGGTGCAGGACTGATCAACAGTTACTGGAAATATTTGGTTGCAATTACTGCTGCACAAGGGGGTCACACCAGGTACTGAAAGCAAAGGTTCATGTACTTTTGTCACTCACACACATGTAATATTGGATAATTTTCCTCAATAAATAAATGACAAAGTATAATTTTTATCTTTGTTAAACTGGATTCTCTTTATCTACTTTTAGGACTTGTGTGAAAATCTCTCTCATATAGTGTGCGCGCAGGGACCAGGGGATTTAAATTGTTGTTTTTTTTTTTTTTTGTTTTGTTTTTTTTAATTAAAAGTGGGAGTGTGAAAGGAGTGATCAATGCAGATGCTAGAGGGCCTAAGCTGGCTGGAGTCCTTCTGTGAAGCTCAAGAGATTTAACGGTGGAAAGTGAGTGGTCTTCTGACGTCTTCCCCTTTGGCCTCCGCATTGGTGAGGTGACCTGGGTGAAAAACGAAAGCAAGAGTGGGATTTGTTGCTTTGCACGAGCTTTGCTAATCTGTGTTGTGCTGTGCCTTTTTAAACTCCCCTGGCTGCTTGAAAAGGGTAGACTTTGGCACTGATCATACTGCTCCAACCATGTGAGATCAGCAGGCCCATACTGCTCTCAGCTATCCAAAACAGTGGTGCTGAATCGCTGTCCTTTTAGCACCTCTCATATACTTCCCAACCCTAATCAAGGAATGGACCTGCTTGCTGTGCTAACACACACATTGGGGCAGTCTGTAACATGGGGGAATGGAAAAGGGGAGTTTGTGTGCAGCGAGTATTTGTTTTAAATTTGACAGTCATAGCCAGAGTTCGAGTTTTATACAGGGAAAGGCTTCAGAAACTGACTCAGGAAAGGGATAGCTCAAGACGGTGGGTACGAAGTCTTTTATAGGCAGCACCACTCTTCTGACTTGACGAGCAGAGGAAGCTCCAGTGAAGATGAGATTGAGCTGGGAGAAAGTGACTCTGGGAAAGCTTATCAAGAGATGTTGAGTGACATGGTTCTTGCTGCGTATGAATGTTGGTCTGAGAAAACGGAGTTGTGTCCCTATTTTAAGAGAACCAGTAAAAGATGCAGCAAATTGAAAAATTGAGTGTTGTGACTCCTTAAGGGTGTCCGATACCAATTATGAATTCATTTGTGGAGTTCCTCGCAGCCTACCCAAGCAAGCCCTGTCTCTCATTTTGGCCTATCTTTGCACAAGTCTCAGAGCATGTCTCTCCAATGGTCCAGAGCTCCGTTCTGCTCTAGTCCCCCCCCCCCCTCCTTCGCTGGTTCCTGCCATTCACTCAAAGCACGATCTCGTGCAGCTTAAGAACAATCGCTCAACTCTGCAGCTGGTCATGATCCATTTGATTGGCAAGATGAGCATTCAGTCGTCTTGGACTCCATCCTCCATATGCTGAAAAGTATAGATGGAAAGCCAGTCAGGTCTCCAGCAGGAAGTTGCATCCCAGTTTTAGCAAAAGGACCAAATGGCAGTGTGGTAGATGGATCGCCTTCACTTGGGGTCACTTGGGTACTGAATTTTGGACAGGGAGATGAACAAGAGGAGGATGATGTGAATGTAGAGTGAGGACGTCCTGACTGAACTGAGGAGTGTATTTCTACCATTGCTTAGAGAGGTCACTACAGCCAGAGTGCACCTTGTAGTCAAGCAGTTACGAGAGTAGCTAGATCAAGCACAAGCTCGTATCCAAATATTAGACATGGGTCTTTTTAGAAGGGCAACCATTCAGTCCCCAGTAAGACCCATCAATCAGAACAATCACTACCAGTGTATCCAAATAGCAGCTCCATGGATGAGGGCCGACTGATCAGGAATCTTAGCCATTCACTGAAAAGCAGAGACAGTTATTCAGGAATGTGTGACTTTGATCCGAAAGCTGTGTGTGGACCTTGGCTCAGGATTAGAGAAGGCTGGTAAGCTCATCAGCAGTGTAACTGTGACTGACTGCACACTCTGAGCGAGAGGGGGTTTTGGAAGCTGAGCTGATTGAAGTGAAGGAGAGAGAACAAAGGCTGCAGAAAGAGCTAGAGGTGCTGCAGGTGGCAAGCAGAGGGTAGGAGAGAGACCTCCTCACTCTCAACAGTGTGCTCCAGAGTAACAAGGATGTCATCAATCATTTGCGAGTGGAACTGTCTGAGAAGACTCGGTCACTGCAGGATATGCAGAAAGAGAGAGAGTTATGGAAAGAACAGGACTCCGCCCTGGAAAAGATCTTACAGGAAAAAGAAGCTCTCATCACTTGTTTGCAGCAGGCAATAGAGCGTTCCCATAAAGATGTTCAGGTTGAAAGCCAATTGATTTTCCTGTTTTTATCTTCTCTTCTATTTTGCTGTTTTGAGATTTACCTAGATATTGTCTTTTCAGATTTGTACTCCTGTCAGGTCTGCTACTGGTACCATGTAGCCCAGTACAACCTGGGGCATGGATGGGTGGTCGGCGTCTCAACCAGCTCCCCCACCAGTGTATGATGGTGAGGAGGGTGGCATGTCACCCAGCAGGACTAAAAACAAGACCTGTCAAAGGGCAGATGAGCTCCTCAAAGCCGACGGCCAGCATGCGCTCTCGGTCCCCTTTGTGGGCAGTCAGTGGTGGATCCCATGTGGGTGAAGGCGGAAGAACCGAAACAGCTGTTGCGACCGGCTAGAAGAGCAGTCTGTATGAGCGGATCCTGATCAGTCGCTGCATCTGTGTACACCTTCTGCATGTTGCGGTAACATACCTGCAGTCCTTGGTGTCCATGGGAAGAGAGAGGAATATTGGGCCAGCACAACCCCGGTACTCCTAATCCACTGTGCTGGTTTAAAAGCCCTATGGTGAGGGGCAAATGACGACGGGGGCAGGTGGAGGGTGCCACTGGGAGCTTCTAGCCAGGAGTTCCCACATAGGTGGCTCAGGTGTGATGGTTGCTTTGCAGTTGACTTGAATGACTACTCCATTCGCATCTTACCTGAGTGACAAAGCAGCCCCTTTGGGACAGCACTGCTTTCCAGGGAAGGGGAGGGGAAAAGAAAAGGATTCTTAAACAAAGCTTCTTCACTTCGTCTGCTCACTAACTGTGGCGGGCTAATCATCGAACTCTGCGATCGACCAAAAAGAAACGACCTCATTTCAAGACATTATAAAGGCAAGAAGGATGTAATCATTACGGTATGGAGCATCCGTATCCTGCAGGATAATCCAGAAAACCTCAAATGCCAAACAGCCATAGTGGCAAAAGAGCTCGCCTGCTATAATATTGATGTAGAACCCGGGGTAGGCTATGTATTCTTTTGGTGTGGATGCTTTACCGCTGAGCCCAGGCAATCAGGAGTTGGCTTTGCTATCTGTAACCAACATCTGAGGGCCATCGACAAACTTCCTCAAACGATAAATGACAGACTTATGGGCTTAAAGTTGTGTGACGGGTATGCCACCCTCATAAGTGCATATACCCCGACCATGTCTTACCCAGAGGAGGCTAAAGGAGGAATTCTACGAGCAGCTTGGCCATCTTATTCAGTCTGCTCCACAGTCTGATAAGCTGTTCATATTAGGTGACTGCAATGCCCACATGGGGGCTGACCATATTGCGTGGACCAAAGTCATTGGTCCTCATGTTGTAGGGAGGGAAAATCCCAATGGCACTCTCTTATTGCTCTGCGCCAAGAAGTAAAAGGTTATTACTAATGGCGTTTTCCAACAAAAGGACGAGTTCAAGACAACTTGGTGCCACCCACACTCTGGACATTGGCACCAAATAGATTTTGTCATAATCAGGCAATGTGATTGGCATGATGTCAAGCTTACTCATGCTGCTCAAGCGTCAACTTGCTTCTCTGACCATGCCCTCTTGAAGCAAAGTAGCTATCTCGTTTAAGCAGAAACATCAGCACCAGAGAGTTAAAGGTGCAAAACGACTTGATGTCGCCAAGCTTGCTAATGGTAATACATGAGATCTTAAAACCAACATGTCAGGAGTTCTCCTCGACTTTGATAAAACGAAGCATGACTTGTCATCTGAACAATGGAAAGATCTCTGCATGAAAATTTTCCAAGCCGCAGAGAATACGATTGGCTTCATCAACAAAAAGCATAAGGATTGGTTTGACGAGACTAACACATCAGTGAGCTCCATGTTGTCGGAGCTTCATGCTCTTCACCTTGACTATGTGAACAATAGAAGCTCTGAAGAAAAGAACCGTTACAACCAAGCCAAACAAATGGCGCAGGTCAAGCTCTGTGAGATGAGTAATTGGTGGATTGAGAGAATGAAGGTGCTGCAGGCAGCTGTTGATGCGCACGACGCGAAAACTTACTTTCTTCAATGAGCTGAGGGCTGTGTATGGACCATCATCTAGAGGGACCATTCCTGTCTTTGGTCTTGATAGAAAGACGTTAATTAGAGACCCTGCTGCCATCTTAGAGCGCTGGGTGCAGCACTTTCACCACCACCTCAATCGTCAGTCAACAATTTTTGATGAGGTCATTGAAAAAATACCACAGCACTCGGTCATCAAGGAACTTGAGACCATTCTGCTGGTGGCAGAGACCGCCAAGGCAGTCAAGCAGCTCGCTAGTGGGAAAGCACCTGGCAATGATTGACTGCATTCCGGTAGAAGTGTTCAAGTATGGTGGTGATACACTTGTAACTGAACTTACCCGGCTCTTCCAACAGCTGTGGGCAGATGAAGCCGTCCCCCAAGGTTTCAAAGATGCGTCTCTGAAACACCTATATAAGAACAAGGGTGACAGGCAGGTCTGAGACAATTACCATGGTATATCCCTTCTCAATGTCGCCGGCAAGGTGTTCACCAGGGTCCCAGTCGAGCATTTCACGCCCCACGTAGGTAGCATTTTTCCTGAAAGCCAATGCAGTTTCAGATCTGGAAGAGGAACCACTGACATGATGTTCGCAACTTGATAAGTGCAGAGAACAAAATCTTGACTTGTTCATGGTGTTTATAGATCCTCTCCAAGGCCTTCAACTCGCAAGGGACTCTGGAAAATCCTCCAAAAGGTTGGGTGCCTGTTGAGAGTGATTTTAATGTAATCCGGTCATTCCATGATTTATTTATTCAGTCTTTTATACTTCATATTGCTTTTGAGTGATGATTTGCTATCATGTCTTACATCTCATGTTTGTTTGTCCTTGAAACGGTCACACTGTTCATTTCCTGCTCCCTTTATAGCGTCCACCTTCCTGAAGCAAGCTCTCGAGGGAGAGTTCCCAAAGCTCCTGAGGCTGTACAATGAGCTGTGGAAGCGGCTCCAGCAGTACAGCGCCAACCTACAGGGCATTCTGGGAAGCAGTGGCTCAGGGCTGGATCCTGATCTCACCATCTCTGAAGCAGACACACAGGATCTCTTCACAAACACTAAACCAGATTATGAGTGAGTCAGTCTGAATACACACATTTATTAGAGTGAGTGAAATATGACCATTTACAAGAATCACTTTGGTAGTAAAGAAATTTGTCCCTTGAGAGAAAGACAGTATCTGAAATGTGTACAAAGAATCCTGACATACTTCAGGCAGTGAAGAGTCGAAACACATGGGGGATGAGATTTCTCCAAACTAGTCATCACCTTAATATCTTTAATGGCTGATAAATATTTTTCTTTTTATTTTTGTTTTGTCAGTATCACCTATTTTTGTTAATACCATAGACGTTAATTACTGTAGAATAAAACACTTGGGTACATTTTGTTTTCTGTGAATTTCATCTAACACCTAAATACCACCTTGTACTGAGATGCACTATGTGACCGCAAGTTTGTGCACCCCTGACCATCACATCTGTATGTGCCTGTTGAACATCCCACTTGGAGAAGACCCACATATGGGTGTGATGCTCAGGTGTCCACATACTTTTGGACATGCATTGTATTCCAACGAGGTCATATAGTGATGTATGACATGACTCCCTGAAATCATTCTCAAGTACAATAACTGTAACGTCAGCAGCATACATTGCTAATATTTAGCTACGTTCTAAAAATTTTGGCTTTTTGAACATGGGCATGGACTGGCATGAAATTTTTATAATTTGCTCAAAAGTATAGGTACACACTTTCAACCACATGCTACAGATGAAAAAATGTCTGGATATCTAAAAAGAGGGTAGTTTGTTTGCATGGACTGATAATCAGTAAGACTCATATATTTGATCTATTTATATTATCTGCGTATTTATAGTGCTTGGCATTCCTGAAGAGTTTGTTGATTCAGTCTAACTCGTGTACCTTGTTTACTTATTAATTGTTTGTATATAATTGTAATATAACTCTCATCTCATCATTTTTATAACCGTTTGTGTATAAATGCAAATAAAATCCACCACACCCAACAGAGTTTAATTTATTTATTCCCCCCCAGTCTAGAAAAAGCTCTAAAGAACTCCCTTCAGCCATATGAAGCAGCGTACCTGTCCAAATCACTCTCGCGTCTATTTGACCCCATCAACCTGGTGTTTCCACAAGGGGGGTATAGCCCCCCTTCCACCGATGAAATGGACAGCATCATCAAAACCATTGCCAGGTTGGTAGTGTTTATCAAATGTTTTGTAAAGTATTCCACCTGGTGCTGTCCCTAGCTTCTGTTATGAAGTCTAGTTATGGCTGTTTTGTATTTTATTTGCTGTAAAAACCTGTTCATCATTCTGAAGTGAGATTTAAGAGTTTTCTGATGGTCTGGTTGTGTAATTTGAATGTCCTGTAGTGAGCTGAACGTGTCCCTGGTGGACCCTGGGCTGACCATTGCTGTTGCCAAGAACGTCGCCAAGACGGTGCAGCTGTTCTGTGTGAAGTCTGAGCATTTGGTAAGCGCACCACAGTGATGCATCTGTCTACGCAGTAAACTCTCCAGTCTTCCACAGTGTTTAGTTACATACGAGTGGCAGGCTGGCCCGGGTGATATCCGAATTCTGTTCCACTTCCATTAGCTGCTGGGGGTAGTCAGAGTCACCTGGATGACTTGTGAGCATGCTCATGCATATCGAGCCTCTCCACAAATCACAGAGTGACTATGACAGTATTTGGTATAAATACTAAATTGTCCTATGGCTATCTTGGTGTGCAGTGATGCGTCAGGTTGAATAAGGTCAAACAGCGCAAGGTGTGTCCAGGTGTGTTTGTCTTTCACAAAAAAAAAAAAACCCACACTGAATTCTGTCCTATGCTTTCTTTCTGCACTAGTAAAAACATTGTGACCGCTGTTGCATGCCAGATGATTGTATGGTTGCGTAATATAAACATTACACCCACTGAGTTAAATTTTCTGCTCAGATCATTGGAGAAAACAAAACATGATGAAATTGTCACCCCTTAAACCAAAAAAAACCCAAAACTGTCATCTGAATAAAAACTCTTGTTGCCTTTGACCATGTCTTGTTGTTCTGAGGTGAAATATGTGGTTGTATGCATGTAAAATACCTACCGGTCGTCTGTTGCCAAGAAGGAAATAATTTGTTGGGTGGGGTGTTTAATTATATAAGCCAAGGGTTCTCAACCTTTTCTGCTTTGAGGCCCACCTATTCATACTTGTAACAAGTCAGGGCCCATTAAAAAAAAAAAAAAATCCCCAATTATTTTGGCTCATCTATTCTATTAGACTCTAATAATCTATTGTAAAGTGTATTAATGGAATACATCACTCCCTGTTACAGATGAGAGCCCAGGAATTAAATAAATACAATAAAAACTGTGTTTAATTGTAGGTTTGGTGGTTTAAAACTGTATGGATGTGCCAGAAGCCAACATGACACCATGCATGCAGGGCATTCTCAGTCAGAAGGGATAAATGATCCAAAAGTGGAGTTCGGTCCATTAATACAAGAACTTATTGCCATGTTTGTGTACAGCAAACAAGCAAGTTATTAAAACCAAGAAGTTGATATAGAAACCACTCAATGGGATATATCTTTACACGTTAACAAAGAAGGATTTTTCCTATGAGTTGTAAAATTATCCATCCGTTGAGTTCTCTGACATCTTAACCTACCTGGTGCTCCAGACATCATTCTACACGGACACACAAATGAAAACCTGGAAGAGCATGGAGAAGTACAACTTTTTATACGTGGCTGGGTTAAAGATCTGGGGATCAGGACACTACAAGATAGACGGCGGTAGATGGATCTAAGTACAGGAAGTGTTTATGAGCAGGCGTGATATTTTTAAACAGTGTTACAAACATGGCTAGAAACAAATGTGACCGTGATAATGTTTCACAAAGCCTCTGTGAAAAGTGTCTGTATCTGCACGTGCTGATTGTGCTCAAATCAGTATCAGGTGTTTCCCATAACGACTGGGTCCCAAACGCGCGCACAATGCACTCTGTGAGCGAGCGTGGCTGCTCGAGATACGCCACGCACAAAGGCATGACAGTCAAGCGATCTCCTGCTGTGTGACAACAACTTTTAGCTCACATGTATATCGCCACCAAAATGCCTCATTTTCATTGATGAAGCATTGCGAGTTGTAGTGTGACTGTGGCTTAATGACGCGGATGTGACGCCGGATGCAACCCAGCAATTGTACCCTACTACAAGTAATAAATAAATAACTTGAAGAAAATTCACGGCCCACTCGATGGCGTGTCGACCCAGTGGTTGAGAAACAGTCCATCCATCCATTATCTGTAGCCGCTTATCCTGTTCTACAGGGTCACAGGTAAGCTGGGAGCCTATCCCAGCTGACTATCGGCGAGAGGCAGGGTACACCCTGGACAAGTTGCCAGGTTATCGCAGGGCTGATACATAAAGACAAACATCCATTCACACCTACGGTCAATTTAGAGCCACCAGTTAGCCTAACCTGCATGTCTTTGGACTGTAGGGGAAACCGGAGCACCCGGAGGAAACCCGCATAGACACGGGGAGAACATGCAAACTCCACACAGAAAGGCCCTTGCCAACCGCTGGGCTTGAACCCAGGACCTTCTTGCTTTGAGGCGACAGTGCTAACCACTACAACAACTGTTGAGAAACAGTGATATAAGCAATACCAGTATTGGGTCAATTCCAGCAAAAAAAAAATAAAAAATGGTGGATTGGATATTGCATAAACCATATCAGATCCTGTTAGAAATGGCAACGATTGGATCTTGAAAACAATTTTATTTTTGGATCAGGAAATGTTTACTTGCACTGTCCAGCCTAAAAACAAACCCTCACACACTTATTTTGTTGGACAACATTTACATTACTGGCATTTAGCAGACGCTCTGAGAGAGAGCGATGTACAACGTATCCGGAGCATTTGGGGGTTAGGTGCCTTGCTCACGGGCACTTCAGCCATTCCCGCTGGTCCAGGGAATCAAACCAGTGATCTTTTAGTCCCAAAGCTGCTTCTCTAACTTTTAGACCATGGCTTCATGGTGTGCATTCACCATGGTATTGTTTCAATAAACTTATGCAACATCACATTTATTTCCATCCCGAGTTGCATTAATTTTTCCCTGAGATCTTGTATTGACTACAGAAGAGTCGAATCACTCTATACAAGTCTTCTCCAGCATCCCAAAGAGACTCTGTGGGGGTTAATTAATGTGTAAAATGATTCCTCGTGCTATGGGCGGCACGGTGGTGTAGTGGTTAGCGCTCTCGCCTCACAGCAAGAAGGTCCGGGTTCGATCCCCGTGGCCGG
>JAPFFA010000014.1:5126519-5139431 GCA_026153275.1 Sciades herzbergii
GAAAAAAATGCGTAACCAGAAGTTAACCAGAGATCTTCGGTTAACCTCTGGTTATTTCGGTTTGTAAAACCGGCTGTTAATTGTTTAGATATTGTACATTATTCGAACATTACACTACATTAGTCATTTAGCTGATGTTTTGATTCAATAAGTGCACGTAGCCAAGAGAATCCAAGAGCGACCAGTGCTGAAGTACGAGTGCAAACAAACAGCCTACAAATACCATCTAATATCTGGAATGATCAGGGGAGTTGAAGAAGTTTGGACAAATACATAGACAAGGAATTATTTAAGTATGGTGTGTTTGTTTCCAAAGTTTGACAGCATCTGCATTAAAATGTTTAGCCTGTGCTTCTCTCCGAGCTTTTGCTTCTTGAGCCGATACAGGAGACGTTACGGTACAGCGACTTGAGCTGAAATCAACTCCCCTCGTAATTTTCAGAGGAATTTCACCAAACTTGGCAGGATTCTTTGTTCTATGTCAGTAATACACATATTGCAATTTCGTTCAATTCGGTCACATTTTACCAGAGTTACAGGCCTTGATTAACAAAATTATACTTTGACAATTTCATGAGTGTGTTTTCCTTCTGAAATCAACTCCGCTCACGATTTTTGGAGGAATTTCACGAAACTTGGCAAAAGGCTTTGTTATACATTGATAGTACGCATATTGTTATTTTGTTCAATTCAGTCGCATTTTACCAGAGTTACGGCCCTTGTACTTTCACGATTTCATGAAGGTGTGCTCGCCTTCTGACATCAACTCCTCTCACAATTTTTGGACGAATTTCTCGAAGCTTGGCAAAAGGCCTTGTTGTATGACGGTAATACGCAGATTGCGATTTAATTTCGTTTGTGAAAATTTTACCCGAGTTTTGACCCTTGATTAAATAACTTGTACGCTGACGATTTCATGAGGGTGTACATTCTTCTGAAATCGACTCCTCTCACAATTTGTAGAGGAATTTCACCAAACTTGGCAAAAGGCTTTGTTATATATTGGTAGTACGCATATTGTTATTTTGTTCAATTCGGTCGCATTTTACCAGAGTTACAGCCCTTGTATTTTCACAATTTCATGAAGCTGTGCTTGCCTTCTGACATCAACTCCTCTCACAATTTTTGGACGAATTTCTCGAAGCTTGGCAAAAGGCCTTGTTGTATGACGGTAATACGCAGATTGCGATTTAATTTCATTTGTGAAAATTTTACCCGAGTTTTGACCCTTGATTAAATAACTTGTACTTTGACGAGTTCATGAGGGTGTATGTTCTTCTGAAATCGACTCCTCTCACAATTTGTGGAGGAATTTCACCAAACTTGGTAAAAGGATTTGTTATATGACAGTTATACGCATATTGAAATTTTGTTTAATTTGGGGGAATTTTACCAGAGTTACGCCCTTGATTATTAACAAACTTTGTATTTTGGCAATTTCATCAAGGTGCGCTTGCTTTCTGAAATCAACTTCCCTCACAATTTTTATCCCCCGCTGGCCGAAAGGCCCGAAGGGGGATTATGTCGTGGCGTTGTCCGTCCCAGGAAGGGTACTCACCTTCTGAAATCAACTCCTCACAATTTTTGGAGGAATTTCATGAAACTTGGCAGGATTCTTTCTTATACGTATATTACAATTTCGTTCGATTCGGTCACGTTTTACCAGAGTTATGGCCGAGTTACTAGCGGGGATTATTGTGCTCTAAGAGCACTCTTGTAGTTATGGTTCTGGTATTTGGCAGACACTTTTGTCCAAAGCGACTTACACTACATTATTAGTAAACCAGTACAATAATACAATCGCTCTGATATGGCCTACCTTCCAGATGATAGCTGCTGCTGCTGCATGACTGCATGATGTATTTCCCTTTTTTTTTTTGCTGTGGCTCAGCTTAACGTCAGCCTTTAATCAAACAAACTCACTCTCTCTTTTACACATAATTTTGGCAGTTTTATTCCTGTGTAGATAATTGTACACCTCTGTGCTTTTGTAGTTCCTTAGCTCTTCTCCATCAACGCCCTCACTAAGAATAAAATAATTGACAATGTCAATGTAGCTGACGTCGGGACTTCATGTCGTCTATCCGTTCCGTGAGGGTAGACGGATGGGGCACTCTGATCGTATTCTCCCCAGAGCACGTCAGAAAATCGGACCTGCGTAAGCATCTTTTAGCCATTTTACCTACGTAGCAGTTAGCGTTAGCTACAAACGCCAACACAGTGGAGCGGAAGAAAGATCCCGGCTTCCACTATGATGCAGCGATGAATCATGGGAAAGTTGCGGAGAGGAATAGAATAGATTTTTGTGTCTAATATTCTTACGAAAACTTGTGGAGCCATGGGCTTTGAAATAAGTGTTGGATTGCTTCACGTCACTCGCCAAATGCCTTAACCTTGGCCTGTTGTTTGTTGTTTCTTCAGGCTGAAAGGAACAACGGAGCGAGAGAAAGAGAATGAAAGTGAATCTGGGGTTATTAAAGACTCTCCAGATTCTCCAGAGCCATTCAATAAAAAACCCAGACTCATGTTAGAGGACCTTCAGCCCCAAGAGAAATCCAAAGGTACATCTTTAATGTATAGCTGTGTTTCTGTTTCCTCAGGGCCTCAGCACCACCGTACTACCGTGTGTTCTCTTCACTGTGGGCGTGGTCACATCGGGACGATCTCCGTGTAGTGTGGAGGTTTGGGGAGAGACTGGTCACCACCACGTCCTTTTTCAGTCTTTTTTAGATTTTGGTTGTTCCTGACTTATCAAGTGAAGATGTGTCGAGCGCATGAGATCAGGTTCATGCCTTTTGAAGTAGGAGACGATCATCTCATGAGCTTCCTTCTTTCTTCAGGTCCTGTCTCCTTACTGAGTCTTTGGACCAGTAGAATCACTCAAGCCAATTCTAGAAAGCATCCTGAGTTTGCTGGAAGACTCAACTCGATCAGTAACAAGGCAGAACTCTACCAGCACCTGAAAGATGAGAACGGGTTAGTAATCATCTCTCCTAGTCCTGTTTTGCGCCCCTAAACCTTTAATTTTATTTGCTCGTTGTTTTTGTTTTGTTTTTTCTTTAGGAAAGATGTCCATGAGAACGGTAAAACTACCAGATGATGGATGGCACACGTCCAGGAAGAAGATTTTTTTTGTTTTGTTTTGTTTTTTACTAAATTTGTATAAAATCTAAAACACAATAAAGCCCAGTTATTAGGCGTTCACCTCGTGTGTATGAATCTGATTCTAAATTCATCCATGCGATTTTAATCAGGAGTCAACAAACAGGCTTTATCGTTTAAAGGAGATAATTTGAAAAGAATTTGAGCGTTCATTTTTCCTTCCACTTTTCCTGGTGAGAGGCTCTGAGAAGGTCAGGCCAGGTTTCTCCTGGAGGTGTTCCCAATCCAACAGTGAGAGATGATAATCTCTCAAAACTGGATCCTCTCGATTTGGAAGGCTCCAAGGTTCTCCTGGATTGCAGAGCTCATCACCCTGAGACAAAATTAGCCCAGCAAACTTGTTTCTGCTGCCTGCAGCCTGTTCCTTCAGTCACAACCCACAGCTTCTGGCAACAGGTGAGGATAAAGATCTAAAGATACTTAAACTCCACCAAGGCCAAAGTTGCTCCTTTCACCTGTTTGTTTTCTCCTCTTGCTGTGGAAGGAGCATCTGATTCTTTCTTTTTTTGGGGGGAGGGACACTACAGTAATACTGAGTAGGCCTCCTTTTCTTCATGGCATGGATTCCACAAGATGATGGAAACGTTCCTTTGAGATTCTGCTCCATTGTGACTTGATCACATCACGAAATTCATGCGGATTTTTCAGGAGCGCTTTCATGCTGCGAGTCTCCTGTTCTACCACATCCCAAAGGTGTTCTACTGGATTCCGATCCGGTGACTGAAGGCCACTGAAGAACACCGAACCCATCGTCATGTTCATGAAACCGGTTTGAGACGTTTGCTTTGCGTATTATCATGCTGGAAGGAGCCATTAGAAGATGGCAAATTGTGACCATAAAGGGATGAACATGATCAACGACAATACTCAAATACACTGGCATTCAATCCATGACTGATTTGGTATTAACAGCCCAAAGTGTGCTAAGAAAACATTCCCCACGCCAATACACCACCTCCACCAGCCTGGACCCAAGGCAGGTTGGGTTCATGCTGTTGGTGCTAAATTCTGACCCGTGTCCCTCAGCAGAAACTGAGATTCGTCAGACCAGGCTACGTTTTTCCAGTCTTCAGCTGTCCAGTTTTGGTGACTCTGTCCCCACTGCAGACTCGGCTTTGTGTTCTTGGCTAAGAGAAGAGGAACCTGATGTGGTGATCTGCTGTTGTAGCTCATCAGCCTCAAGGTTTGACGTGTTGTGCGTGCTGAGATGATTTTTTTTTTTTGCACCATTCTGTGTAAACTCGAGATTGTTTTGCGTGAAAATCCCAGTAGATCGGCAGTTTTAGGAAAATTTTGTTTCCATGTACTCTGTCGTCCTTGCACAGCTGCTGCAGTTTCAGGGAGAACAGGTACTGAATCGCCCCACACAGCTGGTTTGTAATAATTCTTCATTGGTTTGCAGTGCTCCTTCCTCCTCAGCAGAAGAAGTGGATAGAATCCCTTCCAGGAAAACGTCCCCAACATCAGTTTATCCTGTCACTCTTCTGTATATACAGGGAATTCAGGACGGATTCAAGCTCCTTCGGTTTTTGCATATTTTATTGTCGTATATTTAATTCAAAATGGATTAAATTGACTTTCTGGCCCTTAACCTCTACACAATAAACGAGGAAGTGCAAGGAACTCCCTGTTCTTGGGCTTGGACTTCCTGTATACACAAGAATGCCCCAGCATGTCTTCCTCTCGATGTTGGCTGTGGTGTTTTTCTCTTCACACATAAGATATTAAGTCAGACCAGTGTATATTATATGTTTTTGGGTTTCTATCTGTCTGAGATTCTCTTTAGCATTAGTTGGATATTTGTAGGACTTTGTGAGTCGAGTTTTAGTACCCCGAGTCCGGTCGAGGCCACTTTTTGAAGGTCTCAGTCTCATCTTGGATTCAACCATGTTTTTACTCTCCGTATCGGATATAAAGGACTCGGGATTTTATTTCAAGACCACAACTGTAGGGGATTTCACTAAATTGTTAACATCGTTACTGTGACTGGTTGTAAAATTTCACCCGTTCACACTCACTAGTCTGGTTTTGGTCTTGACTACAACACTACTTGTCAGTGTTCTGGAGATGGCTGCTGTTGCTGTAGCTAATCATACCACGAATCGTGCCTGAAGTCCCTGTTCTGGATTAACGTTTTTATATTAAATGGATTTGTTTCCTTTGTAAAATGGCACCGTGGCTGCCTGAGACCTTCTCAAAGAACCATCACTACTTTTGAATACCAAATAAATCATTAAACCGCATCGTAAAGGAAGCCGATATTGATGGGAAATCATTCGCGTTAGCAGATTTAGCACATCTAGATATTCCTCATCATGCTTCTTAAAAAGGATTACTGCAGCACGGTCAGGGTGCAGCAGCTGATCTTTTATAGGCAGATATTTCACCTGTTCAAATTGATGTTCTAAGCCTATTTGCATCACTACTGCAAAAATGGGCGAACAAGTGTCCTGTAATCAAGCTAACTACTCGGTCACAACATGGCTCCCCTGCAGTACCAGACACACGTCTACAACCTCTGGCAAAAAATATGGAATCGCTATTCTTGGAGGATGTTCATTCAGATGTTTTACTTTGCGGTAAAAAAAAACAAAACAAATCTCAGATATGAGACAAAAGTATTTTATTTAATAGCTGAACATTCTGGCTTTTATGACCGCTTGAGTTCTTTGAGTTGTGGACTTGACTAATGGAAAAGCAGTATTCTTTATCAGTCAGGTTCCAACTTTCTCGTATAGCAGTCGATGGATCAGCTTTGCAGGATGGAGCCTTGTGATGGATTTTTTTCTTCTTTTCAATTTTCAACTGGATTGAGATCTGGACTGTTTGCTGGCCGTGTCATTGAGTTGATCTGCCTTTCCTGAAGAAAAATTTGAATGCTCTTTGCTCAGCTGCATTATCATCCTGAAAAATGACTTCTTCACCACCAAAAGTACTTTCAACTGATGGAATGAGAAACGTGTCCAAAATTTCACCGTATACTGTACCTCTCCCCAGGTCCTTTACCTGACCTCCAACCCCAGATCATCAGTGACTGTAGAAATTTGCTTGTTTTCTTCAGGCGGTCGTCTGTACACGTTTCATTGGAACGGCACCAAACAAAAGTTCCAGCATCGTCTCCTCGGCCGGTGCAGATTCGTGATTCATCACTGAAATCCCTTTTGTCCAATCATCTACAGTCCATGACGGCGTCTCTTTAACCCCTCTGCAACCTTGTTTTCTTCTGTTTAGGTGTTAATGATGGTTTACGTTTGGCTTTCCTGTATGTAAATCCCATTTCCTTCACAAACCTTGACTCCTGTTTCTGCCCATTTTCTTTTGCATTTTCAAGCCATATTGCTTTGAGTTTCCTGTCCTGATGTCTTCCTTGGTCTACCTCTGTTTCCCTTTTACAACCTTCCCATTGTGCTTGCTCCAAATTTTAGACACAGCTGACCGGGAACAACCAACGTCTTTTGCCCCACGCTCAGTGTTGAATTACCTTCTTTAAGGAATTTTATAATCCTTTCCATTGTTTCAACTGACAGCTCTTTTGTTGGGGCCGTGCTTCCTGTCAATCAGCCAGGTGGAACAGCTCGCTACGGTCTATAAGCACGCTCTTTTAACTGCAGACTAATTTGCGTATTTAGGCTTGTGCGGGTATTTGTTTTAGAAAGGCAAGTTATAGGGTGATTTTCCATAATTTTTCGAGGCATGTTTTACAAAGCCGAAATTAAGCTGTTCTGTGGTTGATTTTTTTTTTTTTAAATAGCTGAATGAACATTCTACACGAGTACTGATTCCATATTTTTTGCCAGGGGTTGTAGACAGAGCTTAAAAAAAAATTAAAAGGAGGAAAACTGCAAATAAACAAGTTTCTCGGTCACATCTTCATTCAGAAAAGAAAATAGCTACAATATGTATTTAATATTTTATTACAAAAGGTTATTACAGTTTATTGTACACAGCCTTTTAGGACGTTATCGTTCTATAGATAGGGAACACTCTAGGACAGGCATGCCCACTTGACAATGCTAAGGAAAAAAAAAAAATTAGAAATTAAATGAAAAGCTGTGAATTACTTTAATACATTGATTGCATTCATTAAAAACAGGCAGTAAAGAATTATTCGACACTGACAGAAGAGAGACTTGAAGTTGAACGTGGGCTCGAGTGACAGCATGTCTTAAAGAAGTCAATCACACAGACCTGGTGTTTGAAGAGATCGTTAACTGAACTATTGGGCACCATGTCAGACATTGACAGATATTCACCAATTCATAAAAAGAACTACGACGTTTATTATATGCACGTGACTGGACAGTTATCTCCTGACTTCACTGCTAGAGCAGACGTGCTACTGTTAGCACCCTCAACCATGATGACCAACTGTAGATCTACTTAGAGAAAATATTAAAATTAGGCCAGGATCGTGGAAAATTTTATTCTGAGCTAGAAATAAAGGCCAAATCAGTCGAACTGAAATGGCACTAAAACAAAACCCTCCGACAACAGCGCTCGCTCGCTCGCTCACTATGGAAAAAAATAAAAGGTGTGCATGCACAGACCTTTTAGAAAGGAATGGGAGATGTTTATGGATTCCAAAATATCCAACAATGTCACTGAAAGTTGAGTAATTAGACCAACATTGGAAGCACACAAACATGTCAGGTTATTGGCTTCTTGACACTTGAAAGAAGATAAAGCAAACAAAAAAGTCATTTAATTAGGTGTCTAAATTAGAATGGAGCTGTACCGCACACACTGCTACACAAGCAGTCCGAAAAACCAACCATGCATGCTTACAAACTGTCACGTCTAAACCAAGCCAATAGTAAAACGAGAGATTCTAGCTCTGCCATAAACGTGTCCTAGTATCACGTGAGCGTCTTCATGTAACGCAACACTGCATTAAAGAGAAAATCCTTTTCTTTAATAATGAAGAAAAAAAAATAACCCATTTGTGTAATAAATCAGTTTAACAGTACAGCCTGGAAACCTCATGATTTTCAGGAAAAAATGAAAGTCCATGAACCAGTTCGAAAACCTTTTGCGCTTCTCCGGATGTGCAGCAGCTCTCTGGCTTTATCAGAACATGGACTTCACAGATCTATTCCTTTTCTAGTTTGCCAAGTTACTGCTGCTGCCCATGAAACATTTTGATAATTTTATAATATAGACTTTTGATGCTTTTCATTTCTGTTTTCCATTCTGGGTATTTTTTTTTTCTGAAGTAGTAACATCCAACAACACTTTTGCGTCATGTAGTAAACAAAACATCTGACCAAACAAATGAGGGGTCAGAGAGAGAAAGCAAGAGCTCTCCTGAGGATCTGATTAGAAGATGAGAAAAAAAAACAAAAACAGGATCATCAACAACACTACGCTGTTCTGGAATATTGTGTTTATTAAGGGCTGTTTTTCTCTTGGTTACTCCTCAGGGGCTAAAACACATTTGATCCCTTGCAGAGTCCAATTTAAAAAATAATAATTATAAAAACAAACACCCTGCAGCGTAGCATCTATACACTACCTTTTTTTTTTTTTTTTTAATTTTTTTTTTTTTAAGTGTAGTCAAATAGGACTTACTGAAATCTGTTATAAAGAACATTATACACACATTAGCTGAATACTGTACAGCTTTTCATTAAATCTATTCATTAAATGAACTGAACAATATGAAAAGGACGAGCTTTTTTTTTTTGTTTAAATCAGAAGCCGGTGCACACCCTTAAACAGGAAACAAGCAAATAATAATAATAATAATAATAATAATAAAGAAAAGACCACTTTATTTTACTTTTGGCAATAAAATTATTAGGGCTGCATATTCAAGTGTTAATCTCTAACTTCCTTTAAGCTCGTCCTGGACACAGCGGTCGGAGCGCTCTAACTCTCCCAGCGGCGTGCGGTCCAGGTGACGGTGAAGCATGGAGGGGTTCGCTCGTTTCAGTTAACATAAACTGATGGAGAAATAAAATAAGTGAATTTTAAAAAAAAATTGTTACTAGAGCTTCAAGGTGCAATTGTCTCTTTAATCCCAATTCATTTTAATGACAAATCAGGAGTGAACAAAAACAAAGTTGAGAAACAATTAAAAGAAAGATGACAATATGCCAACCAAACACGTCCAACCAAACTGACCTACTGAAGACACGGCTTCTGTAGATTGGACTGTAATTTATTTAGATTACTTTTTGGTGATTATCTGAAGTCGTCTCAGACGGATAAATGCCCCTCCCCTCCCCTCCCCTTCCCTCCCACCCCACCATTACTCCAGTCTCTCGGTGCAGACTGTTGAAATTCATTTCATGCGTTAAAATCCAATTTGTGAAACTGCACAGCCAGCACGAAGGCAACCTTCTACCTACTTCTTGTGCTCAGTGTCAGATTGTGCTGCTAAATGATATAGTCGATCGTGTAGGCGATGGTACTGACTTTCCCATTGTTCCTACAGATGTTTCAGATATCTGAATATGTCCGAATGTCCTCCATCTCCTTTCTAAACCCATGCAGACCTTTGAGGGAGTGTAATGTACCTATAGAACTGCAGGGGACGGACTGGAACGCTGCTGTTAGAGTGGTGAAGATGTGTGTGTGTGTGGTTTAGGGGTGGGGATGTCACATAAAGAGGGCCATCCTTATCAATGGTATAGCCATAAAAATTCAGATTTTAATAATAATAATAATAATAATAATAATTAATAATAATATAAAAATTGTCTTGTTTAAATATGAGTTTTATAGTCTGCGTCTCATGTTTAGGAAATTATAGTCTCTGGAATAAAGAAGAGGTGCATGTTCACTACAACTCCATATCCTGTGCCTCATCTTCCGAGAAATCCGACATGGAGCTTTCTGATGAAGAGTCACCCGCACCCTCTTCCTGCTCCTTCAGAGCCTCCTCTGTTGCATATTTCTGAATGTATTCTGTATGAAGGGAGAGAAAGACATGAAACACAGATCATTCAGTGGATTTTCACTAAAGAAAACGACTGAACATAGTCAGCTGGCTGCGGTGGGAAAACAGCGAGGCGTACGGTACAGAGATACAGGCTGTGGGAGTCTCAAGACGTCAGATTAGACCAAACCAGTTCTACAGCCACCTGCAGAAGACTACACTCGGAAAAGTCTTTTTTTTTTTTTTATATTCTGTTTGCCTTAAGGATCACCCCCCTCGCCATGTTTTTTTTTTTAAATTCCCAAAGGAATCTGCACCACACACAATTTCAGAATCGACAACTTGATCGTGAGCCATCAGCTCGTCTCTCGTCGAGAAAGGGAGCTCATCGTGGCCATCTGTACCCTCGGTGTTTGATCATTCACACAGCGTAGAAAGACGCCACTGCAAAAGCCGCAAAGGAGATCAATAAGGGGAAAGGTCGGCTCGCCCGAACATCTGGATCATCACTTCACATCGTCTGGTTAAAGGAATTCCTGAAGGAGCATCAGCGCTGTGAGCAGGGTCAGGAAGGAGGGAAAGAACAGGTTTCTTTATACCATTTGTAGGGGGGGCAATCTGTCCTGAAAATTTCCAGGTGACTCAGGGACTTATTAATCCCACTCACACAGGAATTCGGACTGATCCGAGATCCACCCGACTGCTCATGTTGAATTATAAATTACAATGAACGTAGTTGGTTCTATTTCACATAATATAAAAAATAAAAAACCCCACAACATTTAAGACCGTGACTGACGAGATCAAGTTAATGAGAAATACATTTTTTTTAAAAAAGGGCAACTTTTTGGCCGCTCCCAAGGGACCGTTCCCATCCAGCCATAATTTTAGCATCCTCCTAGAGATGAATCTGAAATTTTACAAAACGGATTTAGTGATTAAATACGTGTACGGCTGATTTGCACTGATGATCCGGATTAGATTCTGAATTTAGAGCTCGTGCGATGTCCGTCACCGCTGTGAAACGAGAAGACGAGAGCCAAGCTGTCCCTCGCGTCACTCCACAGTAGCTCTCACTCACCTTTGATTTTCTGCTTGTACTCCTCTGGCCGGTGTAAGTACATGGCTGCAGCATCTCCATTCAGGGGGTCGATGGGGTTGGGGTATGCAAGGAGCTGTGGCAAAAATGACTCAAATATATTGGTGAGGTCTGTAGGGAGAAAAGCAGATGGCAGTGAGAACCGTCACTGAGCGGGGACTGAGCTTATTATAGAAATAGAACGCTTCTTCAAATTACCTCAGGTCTGTGGCTGCCATCTATGTACTTAAAACACAACATGTAAATGGTTGCACATTGACCAAGTTAAAACAAGATAGAAAATGTCAGAAATGGCCGAATGGACTCCGGTGAAACCCCTAACAGCGTTGATGGCCAGATGAACGGATCACTGTGGCACACACGATGAGCCAGTGGCATGGAAGAGTAACCTGAAAGGCTCTTCACTTTGGTGAAGAACACGCAGGGTGTCAAGCCCTTATCTTGTACAGTGAATGTTGTCTTAGTAGAATCTGAGGAGTCCTTTTGGGTATACACTCCCCTCCTAAAGTATTGGAACAACGCCAATTCTTTTATTTCTGCTATATACTAAAAGGCACTTAGGTTTGAGATTTAATTAAAAAAAAATTCATAAATAATCGACTATATCAGATTGATTGAGAGCTATTAATTGTTTAAACTGTCCAATCTTGAGTTTGAGGCCTGGGTTTCACCTGTGAAGACTGAATTTGCTATTAAAAGGATAAACCAATATGAAGACCAGAGAGCAGTCTACAGGAGAAAAAAAAAAAACCCAATCAGAACCATTGCATAAGCATTGGGCATAACCAATACAACAATTTAGGATAACCTGAAAAGCAAATAAATCACCAGCGTACTAACACCCAGACACTGAACAGATCGGCCGAGGAAAAGAACAGAGTTGACGATAAACATTGTGAAAGCTGAAGAAAAACCCAAAGTGAGTGACGACGACAAGGGCAGAGGTGAAGGCATGACAATCCACTGCTCGAAGAAGCCACCAAGAGCAGAAATATAGAAACCATACAACAGTGTGGGAAATGAGGCCAGACCGGTGGACACTGACCGGTAATTTTCGCACGTCCGTCTGTATTTCAAAAGCATCAAACCGGACAGCCCATGAAAAATTGCAAAGATATGGGTCTAATCTACTTCCAAATCTTACACATTATGTCGTAACACGGCCTGTGATTGGCCGATCGCGGACGCTCTCGATGGACAAGTAGTCGCCTCTCATCAGCGAGTAAGACCACATTCTGGCCTGACATCACGCAACACTTATCAGTTGGGTAGGTATACCACTAACATTCAAACAAAATGGACTACTACAGGTTTTGGACCCTGACAGCGTTTTTTCCATCGTATTTTAACCTTCTGGGGTCGAGAGATTCTCCAGAGAAGTTCGGCAGGTTTAGAATGAGTAGGTTATGGATTTTAACTTGATACTTTCCTATGCGCCCACTATCAAATATTTTTCAAAATTACCTAAATTAGATAAAACATGAAACTTGTCAGAGTGCTCGGCAGCCGCTTACGCATTCATAAGACTATTCACGTGGTAACGGTATGATAATCGTTTTCACTCTTTCAGTTTCGATTGGTTTCTCTTTCGTGGTGTTTTCTTCTATTTTCTAAGTTCTAGTGAAGCAGATTTTAGTCTGATTCCCAAATGACATTCCCATGTCTAGTTTTGAGTCATTTTAAAAGTTTTGTTACAAGGCAAGGCAAGGCAAGTTTATTTATATAGCGCATTTCATACACAGTGGCAGTTCAATGTGCTTTACAGAGGTAA
>JAPFFA010000014.1:5154291-5164438 GCA_026153275.1 Sciades herzbergii
GGCATCCTATCACAGTTCCACGCTGGAATTCACTGAGCTCCTGAGAGCGACCCATTCTTTCACAAATGTTTGGAAAAACAGTCTGCATGCCTAGGCGCTTGATTTTATACACCTGTGGCCATGGAAGTGATTGGAACACCTGATTCCGATCATTTGGATGGGTGAGCAAATACTTTTGGCAATATAGTGTACTTCCAGTACATACATCCACTTCTACGTTACATACAAGGTCTTTGGCTTTGTAATTACAAATATGAAGCCGTTTGTCTTCGTCAACAATTAATAAAGGAAAACTTCTCAGGTCCCAGTAATTAACGTTAATCCTCTGACGCAGTGCCGTCTGACAGCTTAATTAGCTTCTTGCAGCATCATGGTTCATTTCTGGCCCACTCGTCTCAGCAAATCATCTTCGTGTCCCCAAAGGTTTGAGAGCCTCTGATGAACTTACACTTTCCATAAATAAAGTCAGGAGAGTGTCTGCGGCATGCAAACATCGTCACCTTGAGTTACCGCTGCTGTATGTTCGCCTCCAACGTGTCCCTGTACGTCGCCACGTTCGCATTTTTTTTTTTCAGCGATGTGATACGAGTCCGTAACATTTCCAAAGCAGCAGCTCCCCATCGTGATGCTCCCAATACCATGCTTCACTGCGGGTGCGATGGTGTTCTTGGGATCATACACACAACCCTTTTACTCCGAACATGACGCGCTGAATTACTGCAACAGAGTCTCGTCTGACCAGAGCATACCGTCTCGAAAGAGGTCCGATTTGGTGCTCCGAGTTTAGAGTGAGGTGAAGCTACGGAGATGATCGTTGTTCCTGCTGCTTTCGGGTCGTCCTGCAACTCTTCTCAAGTGACTTAGTTTCTCTCTCTCACTTTCAGGATCATTAGTCCGAGAGTGTGTTGTGGAATCTTACGTGGAGATTAGTTATGGTTCCATGAACCTGCAGATTACTGAACTAGCTGCACTGACTTAGTCTGTAGTGTAGAGTATGGTTTAAAAATATGTTCTCCGAGAACTTCAGGAAGCTCCTTCACCTTCATGACATCAGGTGCAGGCTGCCTAAATATTTCTTTTGCAGTACTGATAGCTAGCAATCGATGTGGTGTCCAAGCACCAGTTCTCTTTTGTTTTATATGCTTATATTATATATATAAAACAAAAGTCCAGTAATACTTAGTCCCGTCACCGTTTCACAAAAGCTCCATTTCCACGCTGCACAAAGGCCAATTTTGTGAATTAGAAGGTGGTCATGAATTATTTTCGACTGAAAACTGATTTATAAAGAAGTAAACAATACGAGACACAAAGCATGCACATACGCTGAGCACTGGATTGTGGGGAAAAAATTAAATCTTGCTAATTAAACGTCTTTGTCCAGGCTCTCACAGATATACAGGGTTGCCGAGTCTCAGGCGTATTTCATGCAAACTACATGGGAGGGAAAAGAAAAACACGCACTGGGCATTGAAAAAGTGAGACAAAAATCAAAGCAGCCCTGTTTGCCGTGAAACCTGAATACGTGAGGCAGTTCTCTGGAACGCAAGTGCGTTTCTGAATCCTGGTTTCTCCACTGTACTGTGGCGCCTCGTATCAGCAGCGATGAATCACCAAAGCGATGTCGAACCCTGGCTGAATCAGCTGGCCAAAAAAAAAACAATTACGCCACTGTATTAGCCTGTGAAATACGCCGTGATTAGGAGATGCGTTTTTAAACCCCTGATTCATGATAAACAGGAAGTTCTTTTTCAGAAGCAGGAGTCTGGGTTTGATCAGGTTTACATGTTGATTGCATCTTAGAGAAGAAAAGCTGCATTTTATGCAGAATAGCCTCAATTACGATGCAGTCTGGTCAATACGCAGACATATCTAATCAAGAGAGTCCTCAGCGAAAGGCTCTCCAAACCGAGCTCCGGTGCATTCTGTTTACTTTGATTATCTAAGTGATTGGACACAATTTAGAAAAAGACACACTTGTGTGTCTAAGATCCCACAATTCACATCAGGATAAAAGGAAGCGGACTGCCTGGTCCAACTCCGTCACCGAGCCAGAAGAGACTTGGTCAGGGAGGAGACCAAGAACCCACCCGATACTGGAACAGAGCTTCAGAAGTCCTCCACAGTTACGGGAGAACCTGTCGGACGCATCTCCACCTCAAAAAGAACTGAACTCCGAGTGCTCTGTCTACACAATCATGTACCGCACACAGAGACGTACAAAAACACACATCAGGAAATGACCTATGGGGAAAAAAAAAAAAAAACCCACATCAGCATCATGAAGCGGTGACCAAGTAAGTTCAGCAGGTGACTGAGCGCGTACACTCCACTCCTCATTTGTTTAGGGTTTGGTCCATTTCTTTGCTCGGGAGTGTATATAGCTCAAATCCACAGCGTGTTGTGTGGACAGGATGTCCTAAAAAGGGCGTGACGGTTGCCTGGTCAGAATGTTAATCCTCTGCGGTGGTTGTTCCTCAGATTGGCGGTGTGGTGGTTGATGCATCTGTAGCGCCTTCCACAGGGTGGGACCAGGCATGGAACGATTTATGGCAAATCGGATCGCGATCATCATCATCAGGCTGTTTAATCTCTTAACGGTAACGGTGTTGTTTAGAGAGCAGAGGGCGCAATAAAAGTTCAACAGCTGAGAAAAGAGAGAAAAAAGAAAGAAGAAAGAAACGAGAGAAGAGAAAAAAAGTTTATTAAGAAAAGGCCTCCGTTTTATGACCTTTTCCAGTTTTAATAAAAGGAATATTTTCGTTCATAGGCTATTACATTTTACTCCAACCTTTACAAATGTGGGTAAATAATTACTGTTGGTTATTAAGACAAGCAACCGCGAGTTAGCCTAGTGGTTAGCGTGTCCGCCTCTCGATCGGGTCATACCAAAGACCACGGTAAAATATGGTACCTACTGCGATACAGATGCGAGTGAGGAGTCAAACTCTCGCGGTTACCAGAGGACCAGCCCCCCACTGTAACCCTAGCTATGTAATAGGCCAGAGGCCGAGGGCTACGGAAACGGAGATCGGCGCCGCCCTATGCGTCGCACGGTATGGGAAAGGACTTTGATTTGACTTAAGACAAGAATGCTCTGAAAGCACAATCTTCCCCCACTGGCAACTCGGCCATAACTCTGGTAAAATGCGACTGAAATGAACGAAAATGTAACATGCGTATTACCAACATATAACAGAGTCCTGCGAAGTGTCGTGAAATTCCTCCAAAAATTGTGAGAAGAGTTGAAGGTGAGCACCCTTCCCGGGACGGACATCGCTACGACATAATCCCCCGCCGGGCTTTTCCGCCAGCGGGGGATAAAGATAAAATAAGGGGTTTTTAAATTTAAAAAAGTCGATAAAGAACGGGAAAGGAAATGATGCTTCTTTTGGTAATTTCTTCATTCCTCCCCCCAAAAAACGTCATGGGAGAATGGAATGGTGAACGCGGTATCGTGAACCGAGTCGAATCGCTGCATGCCCAGTCATGACAGTGAGTAGGCTGTGTGGAGGCAGCGGGTGCGAGGAGGAGGAGTGCGTCGGATGACTCGTTGCAGGGTTCTGCTCTCCGCTGCAGTGCAGCTGGTGCACCATGTGGAGATGCAGCAGGTCAGTACTACAGTTTGAGGTGGTGGGGAGCATGTGGAGGTTCACTTTCTTAAGCGCAGAAAGCAGATCCACTGCTGTGGTGCTGACGGGTCCTCCGACTTCACCGGCTCGCCTTCGGTCGATTACAAGCTCCTTGGTCTTGCTGGTGTTCTCCGAGAGCCAGACTGTTCTCTGAGCTGCCACCACTGCTCAGTGTCTGCTGATTTGTCAGAAATCAGCCCCATCACTGTGGTGTTATCTGCGTACTTTATAACGGCGAGGGTGTTGTATCACTTTAATAACTTTATAATAATTTAATAGACTTGTAAAACTTGAATGCTAATCGTCTGATAGGACGACAAAAAAGTTAGTGTTGGCAACCTAAGCAACCGCTCCATGATGCAGATCTGAACTGTCAGTCCGTAGCATATTTCAATTATTATTATTATTCTGCAAAGTGAATCAGGCATCGGACTCCTCGTCAAAACTCCAACCTTGTTTTCCTGGACTGGTTCCCGTATAAAATTAATCCTGGAAAAGCTCGGCTCAGAGGGATCCACGTAATGGCGTAATTATACCAATTGGCTAAGGGCGATGAGGGTCGAGGACATCGTGTGCCAGCAGCGTGGTTGAAGCGGGTAGGTGTCAAACTTGGAACTTTTATATCACGACTGGATTTAATAATAAACTATATCACTGAATAACATTTATCATCAACATACCACCATTGTGGCACAGGAGCCTGTGATTGGTGGACAGCCGACAAAGGGCGTCTCCCATTGGTTGTAAATCGGGACATAAAACTCATGAACAGATATGAAGTTCACATACTGAAGCCAAGCGGAAATGTCCGGCGTCTGTTGCTGTTTCCGGAAGAAAACTACAGCTATTAAAAAAAAAAAAAAACACCTTTGTGTAAAGACTTTTTTCTGACATCAGCTTTTGGGAACAGAACGTTTGCGAAAGCCAAAGCATTTACTCTCAAAGGGCTCGAACCTGAACCGTGGGCTGGACGGTATCCCCACCCTTCCATGTCTCCTCAACCCCACAGGCATGTAGTTACACAGCTATCTGCGCTCATTTATTTATGCTTATTATTGTTAAAGCAGTATCTGAAGTGTAAAATAAGAAAATATCTTTCTCTAGACTTTCAAACAATGGAAGATTTTATTTTAATTCTAACAGTGGATGGTGCAATAATTACAAACGCTAACAGAATCAACACATTCTAGTTGTAGCTATACACTAACTATAATCACCCTTGTAGTAATAATTTCAATAAACGGTTAATGTTCAGTTCCCTTTTCATTTATTCTCGATTCAAAGGCACAGCTGAGCCACACAGGATGAACAGTGTGCAACGGACAGTAACGATTTTATCCAAAATAGTTTTTCCTGCCTTAGTCGATTTATTTCCATTGCACATGCGTGCAGCTGTTGTAACGTTCAGCGTGTTCGTGTAGAACTCTCTCGAACTGCAGGTTCATTTCTACACTCTGGTTCCACGGTGACATTTTGCACAGGACTGTGTTTTTCAGGCAAGTATGTCTTGGGTGCTGCTTCCCCACTGGGCAAGTACGGCTGGGAGATTTCTGTATTGAAACACCAGCTCAAAGTTGACTTTTGTGCATCACTACATCCCTACTAACTTCTCGTTTGGTATTTTCCCCAGGATAGAAATTGCGCTTGTAGGAAATCATCAAGCACCCCGGACACAGCTGCAACACAACACCCGAACCTGGATTGATCCGAAGGTACAAACATCGCTACTGTTCAAAATCGCATACAAAAACTTTTCCTGTTATTTATAGGCAGAAAAACGAACTTACTTCCTTGTGGTCCATAAAACTTGACTACAAATTCGTTAAGTCCGCTCAGAATTGTGACTTCATGTTTACTCTCGATGCTGAATGTAACAGGTTAAGGTCAGTACAGATAGAATTCTGTTCAAGTGAGAAAAGTCAGAGAAGTCAATCAATAAGACTATAAAACACAACAATAACCATCATAGCATGTTTAAAAAAAAAGACTGAAATAATCCCAAAATATCCGAGTTCTAGCTCAAAATGCTGCAAACGTTAATTAATACACCTCGTGTGTGTTATACACCTAGCCAACACCGTCGTTAAGGCGCCGCTCTGAGCGTCATGCTCAATCCTCTTTCACTGATCAAACGGTTTAGATTGTTTACATAATCTGACGAGTACCAGTCTGAGCATGCAGAAACAAACTTTTCCTGCAGCTCAGATTTTTTAGGCTCATCGATTAACCTGAAGAACGTAATCGAAGCCGATTCGTTCGCTTGAATGCTTCTAATTCAGCAACGCAAAGAACGAGCATCCAGTCCAAAAACACTGCGTTCGTTGTTGCCCGTGGCCTGGACACTGTGGCGTGGTCCAAAACACCAGCGAAACAGCAAATTTACCAAAGCGTGCATCATTCATAAATGTGATGAGGATCATTTAGGATCTTGGTGTCAGAAGTATTGAAAGATGACACGATTTGGTTTTTGTATCAACAGCAGGCTTGGCGTACTCGAGTCCGACTCGTGCCCCAATTTTAAGGACTTCTGATTGGGCTCTGCATTCGGATTTTTTTCGGCTAATACTAATTTGGCAGAAAATATTTATATCTACGTTAAATTTTAGACTAAATTTCGTCCAAGACAATGCACATTCAC
Organism: Sciades herzbergii; assembly: GCA_026153275.1. Classification (NCBI taxonomy): domain Eukaryota; kingdom Metazoa; phylum Chordata; class Actinopteri; order Siluriformes; family Ariidae; genus Sciades; species Sciades herzbergii. Next base: position 5,160,562 of record JAPFFA010000014.1, read on the forward strand.
CTGCTCATACGTCATGTTCAGGAACAAACTAACGTTAATGGCGCTAAAACGCCTGGAGAGAACGCCGCTAGGATTGTCCGCTTTGCTTATACAGACTTCTTGCGCAGTCGGGAAAAAAAAAATGCTGCGTGTTCCATATGTAGAACTATCGAGGAGACGATCTTCAATCGTCACTTGGTAAGACTCCACCCAGAGAAGGAAGGGCTTAGTTTCCTTCGAGGTTTAGTGACTCAGCTACAACACTGTTCACCCGTACGTATAGGTTCGAGTGTAAACAGTCCACAAACATTCCTGTGCACGGAATGGGATTTATCAAGTTGCGTTGAGTGTGAGGAAGCGCGTATACTTCTACACGCTCCGGACCATACCCGCATCACTGATACGAACCAGGGGCTAGTGCCAATTCAGACCTGCTTCAATTTGCGGACTTTCTAAGAACTCGTGTGCTTTTCCACACACGGGCTGAAGAGCAGCGCAGAGCCACGTCATGAGGTCACTTATATATAAAATACACACACACAGAGAGAATGAGAGAGAGGGAGAGAGATCGGCTTTCCCAGGCGTTAGACGGCCCCACTAGCCCCATAACAACATTATAATCTTGTCAGTGGTGAAAACAATCGTTCACTTTGACGCAGATGTTTTCCCCAGTGAATTATATTGTACAGCCGTTCTGCAGTTGCTGGTTAGCGTTCTAACGCAATAAAGGACCAATTTCAAACCATTTTTCGGAAAACGAGGCTGTTTTTTCAACCTTTAAAAGTCGAGTCAGACAGGTTCCTCTGGAAATGCTAGAAAGGGAGACCAGGCGCAGGCCTTTACTTTATTTTGATCTGCTTTTCTAAGATCGTGTACAAAAAAAAAAAAAGACCCTTCACAGAATTAACCTTATGCAAATCATTTTCTTTTCTATACAAAAGCTAAAGAGGCTCGTATTTTTGAAAGTCAAATAAGGGCCTGCAACTTTTGATTCGTAAAGGTTATTTTTATGAATATTATTTTAACTGCAGGAAACGCATCGCCTTTATTCAACTAATAAAGCCGGAACGTGCTGCGCTCTCGGAATCTCGGAGGTGGAACTTCTTTTGAAATTTCTGAGCTGGGACTTTAAACTCCAGTAAAAAAAAAAAAGTGACAGACTTTGTATCCAGGCAACCGTATGCAAAACTAATCATGTGATCACACGAGTTCTACTAAATCCGTCTGGAGAATTGATTCAGACCGTGGATCGTGATTCAAAAACTCAAAAAGATCGTCACGTGAGCTTTTGGCCAGATCGTCCGGCTCTGCCGGGAGCGTTAGAAGAACGAGCGTTATAATGAGACTTGCAGCCAGTATAAAGCCTCCTGCTCCGTTTGCATACGCCACAGGACTGTCGACTCCTCTAAAAGTCATGGGCTGAATCCACGATAATAATGTCTGTGATGCAAAAACAAGACAGGAAAAGAAAAACCTGATGCACACGCCGACTGTTAGTTTGCAGCTGTCTGGCTGTGATGGTTTTCTCAAAGACGAGACATTTTATTACCGAGTGTGAATAAAGCTAAACTCGTATTTGGGGAAAAAAAAAAAAAAAAAACATTAATCAGCAGTACACGTCTCAGAACATTATGTATTTAAGTTATCAGATAATCCTAGTAGATTATTCTGAACTAAAAAGGTGTTTGTGGAACACATCTGCCTTTAGGGCAGTACTGCTCTGAAACTCTTGATAAAATCTGCAGAAGTCACCTGATTACGTTTTGTAATAATTCGCCCCATGTACGCAAACTGGACACGCTTTCTCACGGAGCCTGGTGGACGCACAGCCCCCGAAACGAGCACAACACGCTGTTCGTGTTCTGGTAGAACAGAAACCCTTTCTGTGTGTCACGTGACACAAAACACACACAGGCTATGCGCGCACACACGCTTGCTGGGAATCATTACACATTGCACCATGCTGAGGGATCACTCACCTCTAAATGACCTCTAAACTTCAGGCAGTGAAGAAAGAGAGGCGCCCCATTCAGACGTGATCCAATCACAAACGAACTCTGATTAACGCCATCAAATGACCACGTGGTCGCAGGTGATACCAGAGTCGCAGTTTTACTGACGGAGTCGAGCTACTCAAAATTTTTACAAGGATTACATTTTTTTTTTTTTTTCCAGTCTTGCTGATTCCCAGCCACCATCACACGAATACGACCAACTAGTGAGGGGTGCTTCCTGAGACCTCCGGCCCTTTTCGAACTGCTGCGTCACAGGTCTTGGTCTGTGCCCGTCATGGACGCCTGCAATCATGCAATCAGGATCTGAACTCGTGGCCTCTCTCATTGCACCAATCAAGAACCTGTGGAGCACAGTGGTCACCACTGTCACCTCACAGCAACAAGGTTCTGGGTTCGAACCTCTTGCCCGACTGGGCCTTTCTATATGGAGTTGAATGTTCTGCATGGGTTTCCTCCTACGATGGATATAGATTCTGAATCTAATATCGGCTGATCTGATGACCCGAGACAACTGTTAACGGTTTTGAAGACTCCGGGTCAGTCACAAACCGACCAAATGAGATCGCGAGAGGTTAGTGGAGACCCGCCTGAGACACATGGGAGGAAAATCCGTCTCTACTGCGCTCGTGTGGGCAGATTACCCACCCGAGGCAGATGGAAAGACAGCAGCTCCCAAAGAACTTCAGAGTCCGTTCGGTTGATTTAGTTGCGGGTCGCTAAATAAAACCAAACCAGGAGGTACCATTCTGATCCACATCCTGCTGAAACCGAGGAGACACCTGGAGCCTGCAGGTAAAGACGCCGGGACTGGCTGTGCGTCCGAGTGTTGAGGAACGATGGAAGGTCGCAGGTGTTGCTAGTTTTAGGGCGCTTTCACACCGCTAGTTCGATTATTTGGTCCGCACCAGGCAGTAAAAATGTTATATTGTAGCATAGACTGCGTGTGGTCCGCGTTCACACATGCAAACGAACTAAACTGGTCTGAACGACGTTTCGTCATCTTCCAGTGGAAATGAGCGCCAATTTGAACTTTCACAATGCAGCGACACGTTCGAACACTGTTTCCTGCGCCGGCCCTTGCTTTTTATATCGTCAACTTTACCCATTTCTGGCAAAATATCCAGTTCTGGAATGAGTCGCGGCTGCAGAACAGTCTTCGGATATACCAGATTCGCCAAAGGCGTATGGCGTGCCATTTCAGGCAGAGGAGACGCGCTATTTTCACCAATGCAGCCGGGTTTTACTGTAGAATCTGTTACGCTGTTGGTTAACGCAGGGCAATCTGAATTTCCCGCTGACAGAGCTGGAGCACGTTTACATATAATGATCACATCATCTTTATAGTTCTATTCAAATAGTTTGTTTAGACCCGAGTTGGTCCAGGTTCTCATTCTCACCAGAGGTTGACATTTGGTACGGAATCAAGCGGACCGAGACCACCCCTTTTTGGAGGTTTCGGTCCGCTTGATTTAGGGCGCTTTCACACCGCTAGTTCGATTATTTGGTCCGCGCCAGGCAGTAAAATTGTTACATTGTAGCATAGACTGCGTGTGGTCCGCGTTCACACATGCAAACGAACTAAACTGGTCTGAACAACGTTTCGTCATCTTCCGGTGGAAACGAGCGCCAATTTGAACTTTCACAATGCAGCGACACGTTCGAACACTGTTTCTTGCGTTGGCCTTTGCTTTTTATATCGTCAACATTACCCATTTCTGGCAAAATATCCAGTTCTGGAACGAGTCGCAGCTGCAGAACAGTCTTTGGATATACCAGATTCGCCGAAGGCGTACAGTGCGTCATTTCAGGCAGAGGAGACGCGCTATTTTCACCAATGCTGTCCTGCTGATGATGAGACAAGTCTGTTAGCCTGACAAGCCAGC
>JAPFFA010000014.1:5323067-5336233 GCA_026153275.1 Sciades herzbergii
AACAGTTTTGCACTCAAGTTTCCATCAACTGAAGAGTTTATAACATCAACGAAACTGACTTCATGTTAAAACTGTTAAAAATGTTCTAATCACGTTATCTGTTATCACCCAAATGAGGATGGGTTCCCTTTTGAGTCTGGTTTCTCTCGAGGTTTCTTCCTCATGTCATCTGAGGGAGTTTTTCCTTGCCACTGTCGTGCTCATTGGGGATAGATTAGGGATAAAATTAGCTCATGTTTAAAGTCGATAAAATTCTGTAAAGCTGCTTTGCAACAATGTCTATTGTTAAAAGCACTATAAAAATAAACTTGAACTAAACTTGAGTTGTTCTCACTTTCTACTCAGAGAATCCATAGTTCAGATGTATGTCAACAAGGCACACGGTCCTTGAGTGGCCTGTAATAACTTTACATGGGCTGAACCCAGCATTCTTTTGTTGTGCCATGATACTGGCAGTGTGATGTCCATTTAGTGGTATTGAAAAATACCTGGAGGTGCTGGAGCTTTCAGGTGTTTGAGGGTTTTTTTCTCCACTATATTATTTTTCTGAGAGGTGGTGCATCTTTGTGTAATATGCTCTGCCTCTTTTCTGAATGTAGGGTTCCACAAGATGGGTTTGAACCTATGGAGCATATTTTGAGAATGAAGCTGTGTGGCTAGATATGGTAGCAACTTTACAGTAGCTATGACTTTGTCTCCTCATTTACATTGTCTGTCACTCCACTGTCCATCCAAGAACCACCTTTCCTCTCCACTACATTCACCTTATAATTTTATTACAGTGTCTCATTTTTGGCTTTTGGTGTTAGTTACATTTTTAGTTGGCCCCTTTCTTCATAACTCATGTACTAGCACATTTTGTTATATTATTTCCATGCTTCATGCTTCGTGTGTGCTTTCACGAGTGATGGTTCTTCTGGCAGTTGCAGTGCGGCTTGTAATTTTTGAGCTAGCAATCCAGTCCTCATTTCAGTAAGAGTCCTCAGTGTTTCCACAGTTGGCCAAAGTTATGAGATACTCCAAAAGTATATCTGGAGTCTATGTAGATGATGGCTTTTTGACCCACGTGAAGACTGGATCCAGCGGTCTGCATGGAGGAAACCACCATATTGGTTTAATGGGCAGGAAGGTGGACCCAGTGAAGTGCTGTGGAGAGCAACTAGGGCATGAAAGACACTGCTGACCAGCCACTGCATCCCTGCCTATCTAGTCATCTTGACTATGTCTTGCCACTGGATCAAGGTAGGTCTGGGACGAGAGAGTGAGGCTGATAACATGTACAGCTCTCCCTCACTAAAATCCAATTCAGGCGCAAGTCAAGACATCATTACCCAGCCATACCCTCCACACCAGTGGCCAGACACACCACATTCAGTCTTCTTTCAAGTGATGTCCTTGGTTATCATTGACAACGACGGACGAACAAGAACAACACCAACCCACTGGCTATGTTGTACATTTCAGTTTATTTTTGTTCATTTTCCTGTAGCGTGCACACATCTGCACTATGCTAATATAGCACCAGCAGGGGCTCAGTCACCATTCATGTCATCACAAGAAGCTCATACTTTTTATCTATGACTTTGCCGCAATCCCACACCTTCACTGAAGAATGTGCGCCAGACAGTCACAATGTTTTGGGCATTGTGGATAGGTGTCTTACCTCTAGGTTGTGCTCACTCACAGCATCTTGGTTATATTCTGGTTGTAAGAGATCAAATTGTTCTTTATCCCATCTATGCTTGAGGCAGTCTGTGAAACTGGTAGCCGTTAATCTCATTCTCGGAATGTTTATTTGGATTAAAGGACAGGCACAGCAATATCACGCTTTCTGTTTCTTTGTCCATTTAATGTTTTTCATGTGTTGTTTATATCTATCTCTTTCACTACATCAGAGTTGCTTGCTTCTTGCTCCTTCTTACCCTCTGATACAGAGATCTCTACAGACGGAGATGGTGGGGTTGGGTTGGGTTGGGTGGGGTGGGGTTGGGGGAGGGGAGTAATTTGAGCTTTGCAGCCCATTTGGAGAAGGCCACATCAACAGAGATTTCCCACAAACCAATTATAGCAGATGAAGTTTCAAGTGGCATCTGCCATAACCTTTCTTTGTACATAAACATTTTTACCTGCCAGAGCTAGAATTATGCATAAAGAGAAGAAAAAAGCTTGTACAATGCAACAAACAAGCAAAATGCTATAAATTTCAAAAATAACAGACTGTATTAAACCTCAAATGTTACTTGAAATCATTTATAACGATATAAATTATTATGCACTACTGTTTTTTCTTTTAAATAATGTATCGTGCAATATGGGAAATTGTCAGTATCACTAAAACTGGATTTCTTTCTAATTATTTATATTTTAAGAATATTCTGCATGAACAACGTAGTTAAAATAATTTTGTGTGCAAATGAATGAAAAAGAGAATGGTTAACAGTACAAATCATGTGACAAGTGTCTCGCTTGGATTTGGGCAAAAGCAGATAAAACGATTTTAATCTGCAGATCCTTCTTTCACCTACATTAGCAATGACCCACATATAGCTTTAGCCCTCATCATACAGAAAAACCAGCTGCTTCATCAAGGCCTCATTCAATGTAGAGTCAATTTTTCCATATTTAAAAAAATATATATTTTGAATTACAAGTTCTTGTATCTAATTATTACAAATTATCATCATTTTGATTAGGAATCCTTCCAAATAATCATCTGCTGCTAATAATTATGCATAAATCATGTTATATGTTACTCACTGGCTGTTAGTTCTCATCCAATGTTAAAATCACAATGAGTAGTAGTTCCTGCATACAGGAAATTTAAAATAAATAAATGATATTAATATGAGCTAAACAAGCCTGAATAATCAGTCAAAAAGGTGGAAATGAAAAGAAGCTTGAGGATGCTGTCATGACAGCAGACATGAGTCAGAAAACACAGTGAACATCTTAACCTGGTGTAAGAAAACCTCTTTCTGTTAAACTTTTCTGACAATGAATATTGACGTTACTTGGATTTGTAAAAAAAATAAAATAAAATTGCATGTTAATAACATATATGCTGTTGTAATCTACCTGAATATATACCTATGTGTATGTGCACGTGTGCACGTTTCTCCCTGTCCCTCCTTCGGTCTCTACGCATTTAGGATTTCCCAGGAGAGAACCAGATCCGGAATGAGGATTGGCTGATCAGGAGTGACGTCAGTGCTTGGAAGAGTATAAAAGGGAGACGGTCGGTTTCAGTGGAGGCCTTGCTTCGAGCCCAACATGTCAATCCTGTTACTAGGTTTGTACTTTCAGCTTCCTGACATCTTTTAAACTTTGGATAATAAAAATATAAAGCTTCTGTCACTTATACACAATCTGCCAGATATAGAACTTAAACTAGCGTTCAGAATGGAGTATAAACTCTATGACTGTGTATGTTGCACATGCGTAAATATTTAAATGATTTTGCATCAGCTTCTTTGTACATACCAGCTCTGATATCAGACAGATACGTGTTACACTTACCGGTACACACACACGCGTCCTTTAGAGCTGCCAGGTGACTGTAAGGCTGAGTGCCTTTTCTTTTGGGGAAACTCCAGCCTTTTCGTCCTTTTTTTTTTATAGAAAGAGAGGAGAGGAACTGTATTTTTCATTTAATGTTTTTTTTTTTTTGCCATATATAAAGTAATCTAAAATGCTCAGTTAGTCGTCCTTGTCTTCATGATGCTGGTCAGCCTGATGCTTATTCTTCCACGACAAGCTTCCTGTTCCTGTCTTTCAGTTGCATTTCATTGACATCCAAACGTCTAATCTGGTGTCTGATGTATTAGATTTATATTATCACACGTCTCCTGATGTTGCTTTTGCTTTTACACATGAACAAAATGGCTTGTACCCAGTAAAAGATGCACGCCCATACACATATTCCTACTAAAATCAGGATTATTTACAGTAGGCCATTTTTTAAAAAAATCATGCTTCTGTTATTTTCAGAGCACATTTATCCATCGATCTTGTATTATACTCAGCTGGTTTTGACCTAACCAGACTGAACTGAAACTGGATGTAAATACTGGTCAGTGTATAACAGCCGATTTAATTCACCAGCACGTTAACACCAGATGGCTTATTGGTATTAGCAGCGTCAGCTACTGTGGTGTGGATTTCTTTTAAGAAACTGACACAGTCACAACTGTTAGGTCACACTTAACACCGTTCATTCTGCCGCATTTCTTTTTCTTTTTCTAGCTAAGAATGAACTGTGCGCCATTTTTCTTTTGCCAGAGATGAAAATGAAGATTTATATCTTCGACTGCTATAAGCAGGTGGTGAACTGAACATGACAATGTTTATTATTTTATTTTGGATCCTTAAATAATATAACTACAGTTCATTGAATAAAAATGTGAAGGCAGAGGTGAAAAGAAATGCGATTTTTATATTGTAGATAGAATGTGGAGCTGATCTTGAGGTCCAAGGGTCAAGCTGGTCAGACCAGACGTGTACTGTAACCTTTCGTAATGGATTTCATAGTCAAGAAAGAGTTAAGTGCCGGACAGAAGAATAATACGTGCCCCAAAAATCAGGGGATAGAAAATATGGACCAAAGAAGTATTTTTGAAAGATAGAGCTTTTTCTTTGCTGATACCTACAATATATTGTAAATGAAAATGAATATAATGATACATCAATGAAAAGATAGTACAGCACGAGTATGGCTTCATTATTCACCTTCATTATTTGGCAGATTATAAACTTGCACCTGATATTGTTTTGCATGATGAGCTATGGCAGAAAGCAGGTGTGATAAACAGTAGAGAAGTTTAGCCAGACACTATGGACAGGATATTATTTTTTTTTAATAAAATATATACTGTACCGTGTATCGATGGTTAATAGCTAATAGATTAAAATGTTTAAATCCCATGCACATGTTTTATGAGATATTAATTCAAAGTCATGAAATACGTGAGCTGTTTTTTTTTTATCATGCCTTTAATTCGCTCTTAAAATTTCTTGAATGAATAAAATTACATGAATGTTTTTGTTAATTCGATTTGTCTTCCTGTCAATAAAACCTGTCCACAGTTTAAAGGATAATCACATATAGGTTATAGTTTTTCATTTAATTTAAAAACTGCTCCTCACCTGAGGACAACTCCAACAAGGAGTTTTAGGCACAGATACACACGATTATAGTAATATTTCCCCCCCAAGTTGTATTTATTTTAGAGAAAATATTTCACGTGACACGTATAAGAGATAAAATGTTTATTCTTAAATCTCATCTATACGAATCACCTGCTTTAGGCTACACAAATCTTTGTTCAATTTTTTTTGTTAATAAAACACGTTTCATGTGATATAAAATAAATCACAAGCATTACAACTTCAGTAATACAAACATTATTACAATACAACAGACAATCCAAAGATCATTATACATGATTTAAGAAGATCCGTATTAATTAAGGGCTGACACTCGTGTATTCAAATATTCAAAGAAGCATCAGGAGATTTGAGACTGGGGGGTGCAGTGGTGCAGTAATTCTCGGACGACAGTGCTCCACCCTCCACATATCTACGTATACAGTCAGAAAACACAGGACGTTCAACAAGATCTATTCACATCCCAGGACCACAGATTTAGCTGGAGCACTAAGGTAACACCGAGGAGTCTGCTGGAGCACTAAAGCAGTAGTTGGCAAGTCTAGAACCACCGGATCCTTTTTTTACATTACCAGTGTGAGTTCTACTATTGCCAAATACCACCAGAGAGCTACCTGTGTCTTCCTAAAACCTTGAAGCTGAGAAACACGGTGACATACACATGTCGAAAAAGTATCCATATTTATAGACTCATTGAGGCTGAAGAACATGGACGAAACTCATCAGGCTTAGTGATTTTAATGCAGAAAAAAAAAAACAAATCTTGTGTCTTAGTAAAAGGGACAGAACACTTCTGCTCTAAGTAGGGTCGATCTGAACAGATTCAATGTATTAAAAGTAAACAGAAGCAGATTAAAATACAAAATGATGATGGTCACCTAACCATTTTAACCAGCACGCGAATGAAAATTGATCAGTGTCCATCTGCATATCAGTCACTGAAAACATTACTATTTTTTGGCATAAAGTCATCGACAGTGTAAAATGGCCTTCTCTTAAACAGCACAAGGCATTAGTCATGTCTTATGTTACGCTCAACAAAAAGTAAAACCAAAAGAAGGATGGCGTGGATACAGTCCGGTCACTGTCCTTTTGTCTCCTCCTGAAGTCCATTGGGTACGAACTCCACTGGAGGACAAAATCAGGCTGCATTTTATCTTTTCCGATATTGGCACTACACATAATTGCTCAATGGATATCTAAAGAAGCAAAAATGTGCTAGTGCCAAAATGGGCCAGGATAAGATAAGAGAGTTATATAAAGGCATTAAGCTTATTTGAGAAGAGATTTATGTTTCCACTGGGGGGGGAAATTTGAACAGCATCATCTAGTGGTTCTTTCTCTGCTCTGTTTATGGCCCTATGGTAATTCACTGATAGTGTGCCTTCACAGTGAATTCTACCAGTGCCATACACAGAACAGGAGTCAGCATTACCCCAGTGCACAAGAACAGGAACGCAGACGGAACGGTCTGTCAGCCCGTAAACCTGTAATGTCAATCAGAAGAAACGGTGAAGGCTCCCGAGAACAACTCTGACAAAAAGAAACCAATTCAATGTATAACCTTCATGCTCTGTTCACGAGCTTAGAGACCAAGGTCAACTCTTTTTCATTTATGGAAACACATTTAAAAAAAAAAAAAACAATATATATCTTATTGTCATATCACTTATTAGCAATTACGGAAATAGATCGACAAACCCTATTCCCATACTTGGGGATCTTCCTAATGGCAGGAGGAAGTGTGAGATGGAGGCAATCTGACACCGACTAATGAACCTTTTTTATATTTCACATGAAAACAGTGTCATTTCATATTCCTACATTTAGGGCAAAATGAACAAACAATAAAGAAGCAGCAAACCAGAAGCTAAGGAGACTTGGCTTTGTAATACAGCTCTGACGATCATCTTACCTTCAGACCATCAGACATAAGAACTACAGCTCGAAGAAGAAGAGGCACATATTTAAAAAAAAAAAAATCTTTTCTCACATGGCAAATAAACATGATAGCGTAAAGCACCGACCTGCTGACATTATCGGTCCTGATTTACTCAACTAGACATTTTTAATTAGCTGCAGAGCTGACTAAGCTGTTAAGCTGATTGAGCTGAAGTTATAGTAACATTTATTTAAGTTTCTTATGACACAGTGTTTACAAGAAAGTCCGTAAATGTTAATTACACTTAAAGTAGAAAGTAAAGGTCTCAGTGACGCAACGGAGTGAACGTTTTGTCCAGTTGTCCTTTGGGTGACTTTCAAAATGTGGTCATGAGCCTGAGTAAAGCTTCCGTCTTAAGATCTCTCCATACATCCCTGGGATGTGTCCCGGAATCATGACCTAAATACTGACCAGTAATTCCCCACCAAAAACAAATAAAAACAAACAAAAACACAGTATATGTGCATTAACTGAGTCCGGAACATCCGAGACCAAGCCAAAATCGTTCCTGTCTGTTAATACACATATAAATAAATAGTTGCGTATGAATTGTGAGAAAAAACATGATATCTAGAGGGTATAATACCCCCCCCCCTTCCCGGCCACGCCCTGGAGGACTCGATAGCAGCCATTAATTCCTGCTCCCACTCCTCCTGCAGGAGATGGAACCCCGATTGATTCCGGCTCAAACTGATGTTCTAAGTGATTTTTTTTTTTTTTTTTTTTCACATTACCAAATGGCTCCCTGAACATGACTCCTCGAACCATTTCCTGGAATAATCAATACCACTAAAATGCTTATTTAAAAAGCTGGAAAGAGCTAAATGGTCTTTCGAAATCTTTCCTTTAACACGATTCAATTCTGAGCTTCAGCTTTTTTAATGAATTATGATTAAATGTGATGAATGAAGAAAGCCAGCTGGACCTTGTGCATTGTTGTACAGAACACTGATACAGAAATCGAAAACAATATGATGTGTAGAATATCGAGGTCAGAATTAAGACGCAGATGTATTCCTATGCAGAAATGTATATCGTTACAGTAAATATTTATTTCAGCCGAAACCTTTGTTTGTTAGAAAATAAATATATAATGGTTCATATGAACAAGCTAATGTAGTAAAAAGTAAAGGTGTTAATTATTCTATTACAACAAATAAATAAGAGATAGATCTGGAAACTTGATGTAACACGAACAGCCTAAAGGCAGAGTCCTGGGTCGAGAACACAAGGTAACCTGGTTCACTTCTGTTCAGCTCAGTGGCATCTCAGTTAATCGCATTTTGTCTGATTAGATCTTGTCTGGACCAGTTCTGAAACTTTTCTTAAAAACGGTTTCTTGAATTTCACCTCCTGCATCAAGAACACTGTACTGAATTAGATTGACAGATATTCTGATTGAATATTAAAGACAATAATAATAACAACAAATCATAAAGTTCTATCATGCAAACAGTGATTTAAATCATTTCTGATAAATACTGAACTCTCTAGTCACTGACACACAGTCCAGCTGGATTAACAGGCAGATAATCTACAGATAAACAGCACTACTGTCACATTAAAGCACTAAATTATAGGAAATGAGAGAAAAAGAAAGAAAAAAAAGAGTGAGAGAGAACACTTTAAACCATTTTATTGTTACTTTCAGTGTGTGTAAATGCATGGAAACTTTATCTCCAGTGAAATGATGAAGAGTCTGCAGCTGATCTGCACCAAAACTCACCCAGATCCAGAACCAGAACCTCTGAGCACCTTCTGAGTGACGCACTGACACACACACACACAGCTTCGCTGCACACTTTAATCCTTCCTTCCTTCTAAACCCAAAGGTCAGAAAGAACGCAGTGCTGAAGATGTTTAGGCCGAAATACTGAGCTGAGATCCAGATTCCCAGAGATCCAGATTTTTACAAAACACTCGGGTTCTTACCTGAAGTGGAAGGAGCGAGTTCTCCCAGGAACAAGTGTGGATTTTAAATGAACAAAGAAGTCAAAGCGTCGTCACTGACTTCCTGGGTATCAAATAACACCTGCACTGATTCCCCGCTCATATTCTCTCTCTGTCCCCTTCCCTGAGCCTTCATTCTCTCCTCAACACTGCGTGCGTGTGTGTGCGCATGTGTGCGTGTGTGTGCGCGCGCACACACACGCGCACCTAGGCGACGGGTTGGGGTCCTGCTGTTTCAGGTCACACACACAATATGTGTGTGTGTGCGTGCGCGTTTGGTCTGTTACAGAGTTTTCCAGCACAAGTGATCATTAGCCGAGGAGTTAATAATAAAGGCAGAGGAATAATCCAGCCTCCCTGTGGCCTGCATTTTGCAGTGTCACTTCAGCATAGGTCAGGTTCTTACCCCTCCTTCGTGTTAAGGTGGAACTCATTCGGAGCAGAACGCTCTTCACACACCCTCATTTACTCTCACTGAATTATTTCATGATAGGCCTGTGATAGTAAATCAAGTATTTTTCGTCTTCATGTCTCATTATCTCTAGCCGCTCATCCTGTACAGGGTCGCAGGCAAGCTGGAGCCTATCCCAGCTGACTATGGGCGAGAGCCTGGACAAGTCGCCAGCTTATCGCAGGCCTGACAAACAACCATTCACACTCACATTCACACCTACGGTCAATTTAGAGCCTAACCTGCATGTCTTTGGACTGTAGAGGAAGCCCACGCAGACACAGGGAGAACATGCAACCGCTACACAGAAAGGCCCTCGCCGACCGCTGGGCTCGAACCCAGGACCTTCTTGCTGTGAGGCGACAGCGCTAAGCACTACACCACCGTGCCGCCCCGGTGCACACTCTGTAATTCAAATAAAGCTCATGCCTTAGTGCATCAGTAATATTATTAAGGCTTCATTATGCTAGATGTTAAAGTTAAAAGGCTGAAAAAGATCAGGCGGATTTGTTCCCTGTGCACAGTTTGTCCAATATGTACTAAGTCACACTGTGTTTACAGAGAGAAGGAAAGGTGTGTGAAGCAGACAGAGGTGAAGTGAGGGATGCAGGTGTGTTACACACGTCACCGTGGTGCTCTGCTGTCCCCGGGATCCTCCTGGGTCACTAATACCTCCACATTCTTCCAGGCAGCGACGTCACGCCCCTTCAGTCATCTTCCAGCAGAAGTGATGGAGGTTCAGTCCACCCTGAACTCTTCGCTAAAACTCACATATACTGCTGTGGACCGTGCTTGGTTTTATATATATATGCTGCTTAAAATTACCCACAGTCCTCTCTGCTGGAGCAGCTGATTCCACTGACCTGCTGTCGGTAATGAGACTCACCCCGTGGTGGAAAGAAACCGAAACAATAACGCCAAATGATTGGACTGCGGTTCCGGGTGGCTCTGGTTACATCTTTACAAACACAACAGCCTCGGTGAAATCAATCCCAGGGGCTCATTGTTGTTTCATCAACGACGAAAACGAGCCTGTTTAGGTCTTTGTCGAAATTGTCGAAGAGGTATTAACTTCTGGAAAGCTGAAACGCAAGCGCCGGATCACCTGTGACGGTGTAACCTGGAGGACATGACTCAAGTCTATGCATTTTTAAACATTCACTTCGTTAGCTCTGTCGTGTCCAGTTCCATGGGTAGATGTTTACCTTCACCACCTGCTGAGGACACTGCCTGTTACCTGAGAGGGGAGATCTGGACAAAGAGACCTGACACATTCTCCATTTCAACCAGGTTGATCCAAAAAGGACATGTTCTGACCCTGTTCATCATCCATACTGTGAAGTCCTGACCTGCAGGCTGCATTTTTCACATTTTGTCAAACACTTAAAAATAGGTTGAAGTTAATTGGTGTGGAAAAAAAAAAAAGGGATCTGACAGTAGAAACATTTGAACAAAGTGAATTTCATGTAGAACAGGAGCAGAAGCAGCACAGCCTGCACTCCACACGTGTTGTTGTTTGTTGTTGTTGTTTTTAACCGAGCATCAAAAAAATATTTGGAGTAAAACAGGCAGCAACAAATTATATACATACATATGCATGTACATAAATAATTTCATAAACTTGTTTTCTTTAATCGTTCACAAAATACTAAAGGACTAAATAGGGAATGTTCATTTATTATAAAAGGATAAAAATAAAGTCTAATAGAATATTTCCTAAAGCAAGGATTCTGACATTTTATTTAATCTCATTTTTTTAAAACCTCTCTCTCTCTCTCTTTATTTTATTGTACAGAATTAATACTTTTCATTTTTGCTCCAATTTATATATGTGTATATATATATATATATGAGTGTTATTTCAATAATTCTATTTTTTTATTTATTGCATTGCACTGAAATTTCATCTGTGCTGCATGTCGAGCATATCTGACAATAAAGTTGACTTGACTTGACTAATACAGGTCTACAGGACCTGGAGAAAATGTTTTAATGACCTAAAATGATTTTAAGGTTAATTACCATGTGTGTAGAAATGCAATTCTATTCTATTAACAATTATTTAATAATTTAAAAAAAAAAACCCCACGCTTTTCAATTAAAAATATATATCAGGTTTGTTCAGAAATACAAATCATCCCCAGGTTTCAGCTTTTACAAAGTGCAGGTGTATAAAAGACATTTTTTTAAAATAATAATAATAATAATAATAATAATAATAATAATAATAAAGCCTTGTAAATATAAGCAAAAAGCAAAGGAAATAATATCGGGATTGTTGAACAGGATCTGTGATCTGAGTCCTGGTTTTATCCCAGTATGAGAGTGAATAAAGCTGAATTAATTCCAAATAAAATAATGAGGCTGCTGTGTGTTTGTAAAAGTCCATGATGAATTATACAGAGGCAGGATGAAGGATGCTGGAGCTCTGTATTCTGAGTGGAGAGCTGTAACTGTAAACCTGCTGCATATTTAATCATCTTCACTGTTTCCATCCTCAGGATCAACAGAGTCATCTCCTCCTGTCTGCAGCCAGCAAGATCTAATACAGTAGTTCATTTAAAATTAAAAAAAAAAACTCAGCAGGATTATTGTGCTTTAAAATAGAAATGTTCTTGTATGAATAAAAGGTTTTGTAGCTGGTGGAGCAGCGGCTCGGTTCGGTGTCACTGAAACTAAACCAGAAACCTGAGCTGCCCTTCAGCATCATCAGCATCATCATCATCATCATCATCACATTTCACTCCTGTAAATGGGACAGGGTGATGGGGTCCAGCTGCGAAATAAGAACATTAATTCATTCATGTCATCATGTCTTTTTTTTTTTTTTTTGTTATTTATTTGTTTATTATTGTTCTCACATGCCTAAAGATTACATTTGGTTACATTATATACATCAAAAGAAATAATAACATACAATAAACATACCTTTCCTAAATTATTTACTGATCATTTTATATTTAACTGTTGAATAGAAATAAAGCAGGGATAGTGTATGTAGGGATTGACAGTAATATAATCTCGTACAAAAATACATTTATCAAAGGATGCTCATATATATATATATAATTATTGTGATAATATCTGCTGTTAAAAGCGCAATGTGAATAGTGTGTGTGTATCCTCAGTAAGAGGAAATTTAAAATAAATATGAATGCATATAAAAGGAATATAATCATCATCTTCCTCTCAGGTAGCAGGTGAATCCTCCAGACTGCACAGTTTGCATGTGAGAGTCTCAGAGACTTCCTGTGCTGCTGTAAGGACCTCAGTGTAACATTCAGCTGGGCATCAGCATTATATAGGATTTAAAGAGTTGTGTGTTGTAAGACAGCGCCCCCTCTTGGTGATCAGCTGGGGGATTCAGCCGAAAACATGAAACTGACTAACCAATTACATATTATAACTTCATTAAAGCTCTAAAAAGTGGACTATTGACAACACTCAATAATAATAATAATAATAAGAGGAAGAAGAAGAAGAACAGAGGCGATTCTAGAGTCTGTTGTGGCCCCAAGCGAAAATTTCCAGGCGCCCTTCTGACCAGTGTTCATCACCAATATCTCATCTCACTATCTCTAGGCGCTTTATCCTGTTCTACAGGGTCGCAGGCAAGCTGGAGCCTATCCCAGCTGACTATGGGCGAAAGGCGGGGTACAC
>JAPFFA010000014.1:5656033-5667035 GCA_026153275.1 Sciades herzbergii
TGGCCTGTAAGAAATCAATAACGAAGAAATGGCTGAAGAGGGAGGCACCTAGTGTAGATGAATGGATTGATATTGTGCACAGCATCTTTGTAATGGAAAGAATTACTTTCAATCTAAGAACACAAAAAGAGGTATTTATTGAAAATTGGCAAAAATGGATTACATATGTCTCTACCATAAGACCAGACTTCAGGTAATCTCAGATTGGACTATCAGAATACTTTCATGTTTTTTCATTTCTCTCTACCTTTCCCTTTTTTTTTTTTTCTTTCCACCTTCATGACTGGAGGTGTTTTCCAATCCCCTTTTGTACGCTTTTACTTTTCCCTTGATATTTTCTGTATTTGTTTATAGGTCTTCATGTTGATTGTTTGTTTGTTTGTTCATTTACATACAAAATCAAAAACCAATAAAAAGTAAATGACAAAAAAAAGAAAATGACAAAAAAAAAGAAAACCCATGACCTTTAGTTTGACATTTCAAAGTCGTCAAAGGTCATGGTGCCAAATGAAAGCCCATATGGCACTTCCTATAAGTTGATAATGATAAATATCCGTCTACCATCAACTGTTTTTCAAGTTACAGCTCTCTGAAAATCCGTGACCTTGAGTTTGACCTTTCAGGGTCGCTCAAGGTCAAAGCTCAAAGGCCGTATGGCATTTCCTATATGCTCATAATGGCAAACATTTGTCTATCGGCAACCGTTTTTGAGTTGTCTTGGAAAATTTTGTTATTTTGACCGAAAAGTTGACCTTTCGGGCGACCTTGACCTTCACCAGATTACCCCCAAAATTTAATCAGGTAATCTACGGACCATCGCCCACCAACCCTGAAAATTTGAAGTCAGTCGGTGCAACCATCTAGATGCTAGATTAACAGACAAACAAACAAGGTCATGGTGCGAAATGAAAGCCCATATATGACTTCCTGTATGTTGACAATGATAAACATCTCTCTGTCTCTCTAAGTGTTTTTGAGTTATAACGGAAAATATGCTAATTTTAGCAATGGCCTTGACCCCCAACTGCTAAGAAAACTATGAGCAAACGTAGCAAATCAATGGAAGCAGAATTGAAAGATGAACATTTTAGAATTGGTTTGAAGTAAATATGATGAATATGAAGGAAGATATCACAAAAAAAATATTTTGATCTTTCTGGTGACCTTGACCGGATGACCCTCAAAATATTGGAGGTTCTATTTGAGACCAGTGCCCATTTGTCCTGAAAGTTTCTTGAAGATTGGTCCAGCCGTTTTCCTGTAACTAACAAACTAAGAAACCCCACCGAAAACAATACCTCGCCCCTTGGTGGACTCCATCCCGGGCGAGGTGAGTAAAACTAATAAGCAGTGTTGTAGTTGAGTCACTAAACCTCATGTCCGAGTCCAGTCTCAAGTCCCCAGTGTTCAAGTCCGAGTCAAGTCTAAATCATGAAAAAAAAAAAAAATTCAAGTCGAGTCCGAAATCAAGACTCCAACCGCACTATTTGACGGTGGCTGTTTCAGCGCCGTTAACATTAGTTTGTTCCTGAACGTGAACGTGCTTCTCTTTGTCACGGAGTGTGAAGTATTCCGTCAGAGATGGTTGGGAGACGTGCAGAAGGTGTGTTTATTAATACAAGACGGGTAACCAATCCAGAACGGCAGGCAAAATTGTAAAACAGGTCGAGCGAGGCACAAACAGGCTATCGTAGACTCGGCAGAATCAAAGACGGGAAACAGGAAACCAAGCAAGGAAATAAGGCTCGGTAATGTGTCAGCAGTGCAACTCAATACTTCGCAAGGTAAGTGCGTTTTTATATTGCGCAGGTGCAAGGCGTTCACGCGAGTATCTGATGCAGGTGTGACACTCTTGCACAAAATCAATGTCGATATAAATGTACCAAATTATTATGGCATGTTAGAAAAAAATAAAGAAAAAAGCCGAGTCCTCGTCTCCAATTTACGAGTCCGAATGCAGTTAATGCACGAGTCCTTAAAATCAGGGCACGAGTCGGACTCGAGTACTCCAAGCCTGCTAATAAGGAACAAAGCTAGTAAACAAGCTGGCTGACGGGTGAGAAGTGAGCCAAGAAGCTGACGCAAGGGCTGCAACGAGCTGCTTTTAAACCCATAGCCTCTTTTGGGTGGGTTTCTGCCTTCCCGTTCGTCAGGTCCTGTCGTGTAATAGAGGTGAACACTCCGTCTACGGTGTAGCTACAGAGTCTAGTAAGCGGTGGAGAGTACGCGCCATGCTGTTCATGAACTCCCTCTGCTCTTATGGGTGCTATGAGGAAAAGATTTTCCTGGAACAGAACGAGCTGTGATCAGCGCTTATATGGGTGCATGTTGGCATGAAAAAAAACATAATTCTTTATAGATGCTGAGCTTTGGGCCTCTGTTAAAAAAAAAAATGCTCAAATAGTTAAAAGAAATGAAAATCTATGCAAAATTAATAGCCGGTAATTGACGGTTTTATCCATCAAGCGATCACAGTTTGGTTTTCAGGCACGTTTGTCTTAGCTGCCTTAAGCAACCGAGCGTTTCCTTTTATTGGCCGTTTGTCATGTGAATTTTGTTCCTGATCTGTGTTGGGTACAGGTATCGAATGCCCACGAGGGTCCCGAAACGTGCCAGGTGGTACACCGGAGCCATACAGTGAGGAGGCCACGCTCTTCACCAAGGAGCTTGTGCTGCAGAGAGAGGTAAGAGCCTTCATCTGTCTTTTCCCACAGGTTTTGTTTCTCGTTATTTGTTACCAATTTAGTGTCTGCCCAGGGTCCAAGTCCTCATATGATCCTGCTTAGGGCAGTGCAGTGGCTTCACGACAAGAAGCTCCCGGTCGACTGGGTCTTTCTGTGTGGAGTCGGCATGTTCTCACGCCTGTGTGGGTTTCCTCTGGGTGCTCCGGTTTCCTCCCACAGTCTCTAAATCCCCCTGTAGGTGTGAGTGTGATGGTTGTTAGCCCTGTGAGAGACTGGTGACCTGCCCAGGGTGAACCCTGCCTCTCACCCAAAGTTGGGGTTGAATCAGATTGGCCGTGCGTATTATGATCTGAACCCTGCATCCTGTACGCTTTGTTTGAGAAAACAGACAGGAGAGAGTCGAAGAGATGCAGTGACGCTGTGCAGGGAGTTAAAGGAGAACTGAAGTCATTTTTAGACTTGCTTTATTTCTTAATTAACGTGTTATTCAGTTACGTTTTCGGTTTTAGTAACCTTATATCGTGGCTCGTATCGGCAACTAATTGCAATTAAATATCATATTTATCGGCCTATTCGGTTTTTAGCCGTGTTGAATTGAGTTTGTTCGGTCCACGGCGGGCGTCGCTTATCCGCGCGATCTTCACGAGACTTGTGCGAGACTTCGAAACATCAAGTGTCAGTCAGGAATCGGTGCCGCCATTTTGAAAACCGTTTTCCAAACGAAATCTTGCACAAAAACGAGTTTAAATGGCGATTACTGCCTACTTTTTTCAAACTTTCCTGATTGCTATCAAAACAAACACAACTCCCGCTTGATTAAGTCAGCGCTCGAAAGAGGGCGCACGCGTCTTTTGACAATCCGTGCCCGAAATCGCTCCCTACTCACTATATATATTTTGCAGTGCTGTCGGAAACCTTAGTGAGGATTATTTACACCCTATATAGTGCACTCAAAGTATCCCACAATGCATCACGAAAAGTAGTACAGAACGATGGTCACTGAGCAAAGCAGTATATCCCATCATGCATTGCGGTCGCACTGAAAGAAATCAAATTAAAAGTCTCAAATATGATTTAATAAAAGGCAGCGGCAAAGAAGAAAAAGTATTCAGCCTTGATCTAAAAGAACTGAAAGCTGCAGGTACTTTGTATTGATTAATGTGGGAAATGCGCTCGGTATAACATGGATTTATCACAAAAACACACGCATGGATTTATTATTTTGAAAACACACCAGCCGACTGATCTGGCACGTTTTAATTGCGCGACGGAGTAGTGTCCGAAAGCGTTTTTCCATTTTACCAATGAGCTCACTATATATAGTCCTCTATACAGTAATTCCCTCTATAGGGAGTAGGGAATGAGAGAGTGATTTCGGACACCGGGTCGGTCGCTTTGATTTCCGCTGTACGTTTTACTTCCTTCTCAACGAATCTCGTTTACGGCCATCGCTCTGACATATATGGACTGATATATATATTACAGAGCGTATTTCAAACACTCATAACTTGCTCTAGCAGCGACAAAATAGCGATCAAAAATACATTCCGATATTTAATCAAATGAGATGAATAGAATTTTGATGATAAAAAATTTGCCTTCAGTTCTCCTTTAACCCAAGCAAGCGGTGGAATGTGTGTCCAGAACATCGTCGCATCCTGGTTCAGTAATGACTCGTATTACCTTTAGTCTGGGCTGGTTTTAAAGTCTGTTTCTGTTCATTCACTTTACAAGCTTCTTTTAGGAATTTTCCATTAAGACTCGAACTAAGAAAGGCAGGTTCCCTTCATGGTTTCTCGTTTCCTGGGAACAAAGCTGGATCTTGTAAAGGTGAGGTGAATGGATCGGAGTGTACCATATCCACTAGGTTTTTTTTTTTTTTTTTCTTTTCTTTTCCTCCCTAGCCTTTCTTGAATGCATCATATTTCTGCAGCACGACTGTTACTGCAGGCTGCTTAAACATAATGCTGCCCACATCCCAGAACACACAGCGTACTTGGATTATATTTCTGGAGCAGTGCACATCGGGCCAAGACCTAATTTCATTAATCACTGGGTTCAATTAGAGTAGACACACCCAGGCTTGATTCTCTTAAATCGAAGCATCGTTTAACTAGAAAGTAGATTATAAAATCTGAATAAGGAGCATACTTGTACTGGATTTTGTATGAGGCTGTTAAACCAGTTAATAAGGCGCAGAAATGTGGCAAAAAATGGAGGAAATTAGAAAGGGGGCAAATATTACACGTTACACAGCAGTAATACAACAGCCAACACGCATTATAGGTTCTATAGTCACATAACCAGTTGAGAACCTTTCAAAGGGCTTTTCAGTAACTTACAAACGGCACACAACAGCACGTTCGTTTTAGCCGTTTTGGAGCTCTATTTCCGATTAAAGTGACGCTTCAGGTGCTGCTTTGGAGCTCATTATGTTTCGTTTTATCAAATAAATTTGGGGGAGAATTTATATTTAACAATTATTCACCAAAGGTGAAGTGAATATTGGCTGGCGTTGAGTGAGTGGTATATCAGATATATTCCATTCAGCTAGCATGAGTCAAAGACGAGTAGCTGAATGGACTATATCTGATAGCTATTATTATACATATTTGATTAACAGTTATAGATTTTACAAAAAGTTAAGAACAGGGCGGGAACTTACCAACGCTGATTCTGATCGATCGTAATTCAGTGTTCTGTCAATCTTTGTACATGTACAAAGTCAAAGTTCTAACAGTAAAAATGGTGCAAGTCCACAAAGCCTAAACGACCGCCCAACTTGTATACAAGCTATATCCAGGTTCAAGTTCAGTTACTTTTGGTCGGAGTTAATTGTTCCATCGCAGTTGTTCAAAACAAAAGGGCTTTGCTGAGTGAAGTCCTCTTGTAAAAGTCCAAGTCGAACTTTGACACTATTTCCACTATTGCTCTCTTCCAGTTTTTCGATGTCCGTTGGTATGTTTTTCTCTTGTAAATATGCGTGAAGAATATTCTGTGACATTTTGGTAGCCTTTCGGGAATTCAGCGCGTCTTTCTCTTCAAATCGCCCGCTTTTAATGATGTAAACCTCTCTTCCAGTTTTTCGATGTCCGTTGGTATGTTTTTCTCTTGCCTGAAGAATATATAATGAAGTTTTGGTAGCCTTTCGGATGTTCAGCGAGTCTTTAGTTTCAGTTTATTTATTTAGTGCTTACTGGATTAACCCCGCGTTCTCTCTTTCCCGGCCGACGAAGAAACGATTGTGCGCATGCAGAGCAGAAAAGTTTCGTCACTGGATCTTTGCATGCGCTCCGAAGCGTGACGTCGTGTTGTCTTGGCCACGTGTAATATTCGAACAATATTGCACGCTCATTCTTCATACACGGAGGATGAGCGATCTAACAATACCGCATGCCATCAATAAACCCACTAGAAAGGAATAGAACACATGTTTTTATTCCATGGAAAAAGCAGCCCGTATGTACTGTATAATATTGGTGAATAGTAAGCGAGACACAGTCGAGGTTATTATTCACCGAGCCTTGTTTTAGTACTGATTTTATTATTTATTTAAAAAAAAAATCTTCAAAAGCGGCATGTGAATGCGATAACGATTTGAAATCGGTAAAATAAAGGTGCTCTTTCATAAGTTGACGTATTGGGGGGGGGGTGTTTTGAGATGTTTTCAGGACTGTTTGGTCAGTCTGTCCCCACATCCGATTTGTTGGACAGTTGCTGCATTTCCACTCCTTTTCTCAGTGTGTTCCTCTGCAGTTCTTGGGTAATAATGAAGAGCACGACTTGCTTGTGTGTTGCTAAGTGACTGGACAGTAAGAAACGGCGAGAAAGGGATTATTATAGGAGAGCGAAAGGGGGGGGGGCTCCTGGCTCACTAGTGTTTGAAACAGCCATTCTTGCCCTCTGCTCTGTTTTCTTTTCTCTCTTGTTCTTCATCTTTATTGCTGACCCTTTGTACGGGTGCCGTGTTAAAACCGAGGGCTGTAATCAGTCATCTTTCGGCTTTAAGTTCTGATCCAATGTGTCTGCCGAGCTGCTGCAGTCAGTAGGATCGTGACAATGCTAGCATTTTCGATACCGAGACCAGTTGGAGTGTCTGTGGTGTTGTGCCTTTTAATACCAAAGTGATAATGATGTGTCTGTCAGATATACACCACCTTCCTTCTGCACGCTCCTCATCGCCTGTCCCCAGAAGAAGCACGCCCGTGGTCACTGGTGTGTTGGCTGAACTCTGAGTAACTCTCAGTAGCTCTTACACATGCTTTGTTGCGATCGGATCAGCGGACGGCGCCGAGTACAACCACCGAGACACGTTGCCGAAGAGGTCTGGGACGCGTTTGACCACGGATCTTTTCATAAACATTTAACGTGTCCTGATCGATGTCCCTGACGAGGACGTAACAGGAACAGTGATGTTAGCAGTAACGAAATTTGAACGTCAGGTGGAAACAGCGATGCGTCTCGGCTGTCCACTGATCAGCACAGTGTGTGCGCGCGTTCCTGCCAAACACCATTAGTTCATAACTCCACAGTGTTTTGTACTTACCACGTGTCCGTTCTGATAGCCGGGGTTTTATCCGGCACACTCGGAATGGTATACGTGTCGACACGTGGTGATGAGCTGCTGTGCCGGTGTTCCTCTCCTGAGCAGTAGGTGGCAGTGTGGGGAGTTTCACTGCTGGGTTCAGGGGTCACCGAGACTGAGCTCAAGCTTCCACGGACTGGACACGCACCGGGATCCTCGACTGTTTTTTCTCGAGACGCTGACTTTCTTTACGCTCGTTATATTGATCGTTTTCTGCTTCCTCGCGAAACAGCGCTGGGGTTTGAGACCCAAACTGAATGAGGGACTCAACCAAGCCTGCAGCAGCGTGATGACGCTTCCACAGCCTGATTGGTTAAATCAGGAGGTGTGGTTCTATTTATTTATTTATTTATTTATTTATTTTGCAGATGAAATGTTAGAAAAAACGAACCTGCTGCAAAAAAAAAAAAAGTCGCTTTTTCACACACCTTTGATGTGAAAGTGTTCGCTGTTTTACGGGATAGTCGTCGAATTGTGACCTTTGGTTGTGACAGACACTTTATCCGGTCTCGTGTTTTATCACGTTCTCTCTGTACGACTCGTATTCATTTCTGAGCTGCTGGAACACACACAGGTTTAGCAAGAAAGGGCTTTTTTTTCTTTGTAATTTCAAGTAGTGATTTTGTGCGAGCAGTTAATCCCGTGCTGGTTTCGGTGCACTCTGCGCCTGACCTCTGCTGGCAGTGAGGACAATGACGCGCCCAGAGAGCAGCAGCTCGCGCGTGTGTGTCTGTCTGCGTGTGTGTGTGCTCTCCGATCAGAGCCTCCCACTGTGACGCGAAGGAAAGGACGAGCAGAGCTGAAGGATCTCAGTGTTCCCTCGCTGCTGCTCAGATGGGAAGTGCTGCAGGAGAGAAGGACACGGAGTGTCATGATATTAATGGAGTTCTACGCAGCTCGTATGCAGCTGATTTGATTTTACACTCGGACATGTTTGCGTGTGTTGTTTTATAAAGTAGTGTTGCTGTAGCTCTGCGAAGACGGCAGTCAGATTTCTGCGCACCCTTCAGTGTCTCACACCTCCAGACTGTGTGTGTGTGTGTGTAAAGCAGAAGCATTATTCCAGTTCTGCAGTGTCTCAGAACGTGCTGTAATGCAGCGTGATTAAAGGACGTCCAGGAGGCGTGAGGAGTGTGTTCAAGGGCCTGATTTAGCGGTTAAATCTGCAGCTCTTACAAGACGGGTCTATTTTTAAAATAAACGCATGGGGATGTGGATGGGATTGTTGACGTCACTAAGTTTTGTGTAAACTGTTAAGTGGGCCGGTCCACCACAATGTGACCGAATCAGCAGCGTAGTGAGAGAACATGGAAGCATAACAGTTCCCGGTGCGATTACAGAACGGACAGATCACTAATGCAGATGCAGCTTGTTGTGTAAAAGTGGTAAATGTGTGTTTATGTAGTGTTTAACCCTCTGGGGTCGAGAGCTTCGCCGGCGAAGCTCGTCAGGTTTAGAATGAGTAGGTCATGTATTTAGATAAAGATCTTCGAGTTTTTTTTTTTTTCATACAAGTATGATAAACATATTGACAAACTTGATACTTTACACTTTTAGATGAAACATAAAAACCGGTCCCCTTACTCAGTCACACCGGAGTTGGAGCGCTGAGCGCCCACTTACACATTTATAAAAGACTGTTCACATGGTAACGGCATGATAATCACTTTCACTCTTCCGGTTTCGATTGGTTTCTCTTTCGCCGTGGGAACGCCCACTGTAAACAGGATAAAATCTGTCAGCCATAGTTTAGGCTATTTGGAGGTAAAACTTGTTGCAAGATGGCGCGCGGATTTTATGCGCTTCGGATGATTCAGGACAGCGATTCAATTCAATCTTGAGAACTGCAACGCTGATGATGAGCGGTGCCCTTTTGATTTTTTTAAACTTCGACTCGATCCAGCCAAAGATCAGCTCGAGTAAGTGTAAATATTTCTTCTATTTTTGACGAGCAGATCGGTTGATGTGCGTGCGCTGTACTGCAGACACAAGAAACATGACTGACTGACAGAAATTTTTCCAGAGTTAAAAGTATTTTCCTCAAAAATAGTTAATTTTGCTCCATTTTGAGTTTAGAGAGTAAAAGTTGGAGTGGGAGCCAAGTTGGTTGTTGCTCTGAACTGAGTAAAATAGTAAAATAGTTAATTTCAGGACACACTAAATCGAGTCAAATCCCAAAATAAAGTCAAATGCCAGATAAATGAAGCTGTTATAAAAAGCAGTTTTAGAACTGTGTTGGAATGTATGAAAAAAAACATGACCTTACCCATTGGGACTTGACCTGACTGGATTAAGAGATGGCAGTGCGAGGGTTTTCACTCTTCTCATTGAATGGAATGGAATTTTTTTACTCTTCTCATTAAATACCCCTCCCACTGCCAACCCTTTATCCCAAAACAATAGGACATAAATATTTTGATGGCCAGTTAATTGTCCAAATCAATGGAGCAGATTTAAGTCTCTGTGCTTGAGCCATTCCTCAGACTGAACAGAATCACCTCAAGTGATCAAAATGGTCATGTTTTTTTTCCATACATTCCAACACCATTCTAAAACTGCTTTTTACAACATCTTCATTTATCTGGTTTTTTTTTTTTAAGAAGTACAATTATGATATACATACTACAGGGATATTATTGTAGCTGAACTTGTACTGAATACAAAAAAAGTCCTACGACTTGGAAATTCTGCTTAGATTTGTGGAAACTGACAAGAAAATCCGAGCATACCAAAATCATTAAGGTGCCAGAAAATACCCTCAGACCCCAGAGGGGTTAATTGTTATGGAAAGCTGACGTGTTTGAGGCTCGTAGTCGCCGAGCTCCCACTGTCCCAGACAAATTATTTCAGGAGGCATCCTGAAGTGCCTGCTTTGCCATTTGGGCGTCTGATGTTTTTCCTTGTTTAATTAACTCCTGGTGCTAAAGGAAACAGATGGTTGTGTAAACATCACTCCATTTCAGACCTGCTGTTCATGTTGGGTTCGACGAAACCTTGGTAACGCTGAATTTCCGACCTCTGATCAGGTGTGCAGGAAGATCTTTTTAGCTTAAGTTTTTTATTCATTTATTTATTTTTGTGCACGTCACATGTGTGGTGGTGGTGTCCATATACTTTTGGCCATATTGTGTGTGTGTGTGTCAGAGATGAGATACATATGAAAGAAAAGCACCTCCTGTGACTCTAGTGCATTCTCCATCTTGCTGGGTCAGAAGTTGATTAATTTTCTACACATTGTGTGTTCTGTTCTTTGACCCTCATGATTTTTTCCCCTCTGTGTGTGTGTGTGTGAGAGGGGAACTGGAGCAGAATAATGATAATAGCAAACCGTGGTCGATGTTTGTTGCCTTTGGCCACATGTAAATACATGAGCCTGGACATTTGACACGATGTTAACGCTAACGTTACAGCCTTCGCTCTTTTAATGCTTAAAAACATTCACACGTTTTTTTTGTTTAAACGATTGACGTGCAGTTAAAACACAATGCATCATCGTGATGCTTAAAGGTCCCCTTGCATCGTTTTGTCATTAATTGTGCGGCGGTCTCGAGTATGAATGAATGCCCTGTGAGCCGGTTTTGGTGGGGAAAAAAAAAAAAAACGCTGTGGTTCTTCTGTTTCAGGCTGTTCTAGTTTGGTGGAGGAGCGGGTGGGGAGAGAACGACAGGATTTCAGCTCTTACTCATTTAATATTCATGACATGTAAACGTGTTACCTCTGATTGGCTAACAGC
>JAPFFA010000014.1:5667135-5678298 GCA_026153275.1 Sciades herzbergii
CATATGCAACTCGGAGTGAGCTATGGTATTTCAAAAAGAGCCAGTATTAAACGTTTTTGGTGGAAGGGCACCTTTAATAACACGACCTCGTGTCTCCGTGTATCCTGTCTGTCAGCTCTTCCTTCTCCATTTGGCTGTACTCGAACCGAGGGGTCGCATCCCCCTTTACCTCATGATGCTTGAATCTGATTGGTCAGAAGCTGTGCTTCATTTTCATACAACAGCACGCGGAGTTCTGGCTGTGACGTGGATGTTCATGTTAACATAAAGCCCACAGCGGTGGACGACGTCCTCGGATCCTTTACTGAAGTAAAAGTACTCGTACCACGCAATGAAAACACTCCAGTACAAATAAAAGTCCTGCATCTATCAAACCTGAGCATGTGAGTAAGGAGCTCCGTCCGTTTCGGTCACGTTCCACCTCCGTACTCCGTCCCGCTTTCACTGAAAAGCTCGCTGGTGGTTATACGGGACAGTTTCTGCTCTCCACAGGAGCCGAGCTGTGATTAATAAAGCGCCGAGGTGCAAACTGAGCACGACGATATCTTTTCCTGTTTCTCTGTCAAGTTACAGTGGATATAAAAATAAAAAAGTTTACACATGCTTGTTAAAATCAAAGGGATGTAGTAAAGAAAGAAATAGTCAGTCTTTCTACCCTTAGTGTAATACAAGGAGTGGGAAAGCAAAAGGAAGTGTTTCGGCGGGGAAACGATCACAAAACCCTCCAGTCGGAACGGGCGTGTAAACTTATAGTCACTGTACAGTGAGAAGGTTCTGTATGTTCACCTAGCATTAGACGCGACTATAGCTAGCATCAGCTAGCACACACTGCATAGAAGAAGCACTTTTGTACTCGTTACCGTGATTATCTATGTACATACAGTGCCCTCGACAATTATTGGCACCCCTTCTAAAGATTAGTAAAAAGGGTTCGAAAAAAATCCACCTTCTGGTGAAGTCACCTCATCTCACACTGGAAAAATGAGAGAAATCCCAGGTTCAGAGTAAAAAAATAAATGTGCTGCTTGCGTCATGAACGAATTTTTCCGCGAGCAAGAGACGAGTCGATTTTGTAACAAAGACATGATGAATCTGGAGCGCAGATTTCAAAACCGGATTCCCAGTAAACGCCGTCGAGCGACGAGACCTGCATCTCAATAAAACCGACGAGCTGCAGCTGTTTATCTGGTGGCAGGCTCGTAGTACTCGAGTCCGACTCGACTTGGACTCTAGCACCGAGGACTCGGATGGATTATTTTCTTCATTTTTTTTTTGTAACACGCCATATTCATTTGGCATAAGATATTTATTTTTTTACACTAATTTCCTGCAAGAGAATGCACGTTCACCTGTTCATACGTCATGTTCAGGAACAAACGAACGTTAACGGCGGTAAAATGCATGGAGAGAAGCTCCGCAAAAAAAAAAAACCGCGCTGCTATCCAAGAACTATCCAAGAGACGACGGGGACAACCTCGAACTTCAGTCATCATTTGGCAAGACTCCACCCAGAGAAGGAAGTGACACGCTATGTTCATTGCTCTGTTGATAGTGGGCGGGGGTTGCTGAGCGATGAACTAGCTAGTGTTAACCCTCCGTCATGTTATTTGGCCTGTTGATAGTGGGCGGGGCTTGCTTTTTATCTGTAGCCTATTAACTAAAACGGACCAGCCGAGCAGTAACGTTAGTCCAACGCTGCAGCCGAGACGCTTTCAGCAACAGCCACCGTCAAACGGTGCGGATGGAGTCTTGTTCTCGGACTCGACTACAACGCTGTCTGGTGGCGAGTGACTTTAAAACAAGCGACTTCCATCAGAAATCCTGGGAAAACTTCGACATCATGAAAAAGGTGCATCGTAAAGGGGAAAAATAATTTTTATTGCATTTACGACATTTGGCACAGTACAAATTCATGATTCTTACAAGATAAATCTGTAAAGATCAACCTAGGTCTTTTTTTTTTTTTTTAAATCTCTTCTTAAAGAAAACCTTATATAAATAATCTCAATTTTATTTTACGCCATTCTCTAGAGTAGGGTTTAGAAATTGCACACTTCATGCCTTGTGAAAACACACCCCTCAGTTCTGGAACTCAGCGTGGGACTGAAACCAAACCCCTCTTCAGATAGACATTACAAGGTAGAAAATAGTCTTTAACATCTTTTCACTGGATATAATCTGCGTCTGGGTCTCTCCATCACCAGCCCGTGGTCGTACGAGGACGTGGAGGTGTTTGTGTGGGTGGGGTGTCCTGGGAAAATCCTTCGAGATCGCGACGTTTTTAAAAGCGTCACGTCCTGAAACGTACAGCGCTTCCTCGACTGACGTCTGCGTTTTTCCATTCCAGTTCCACTGAAATACATCGACACACTAATGATCCAAAAGCAAGTCGTGTTAATTCTGCTGAAATGAAACGTGTTAAAGGAGGTTTACAAATATATGAAATATGACGAACACTAGGTCTATCTACACAGCAGATTTGATTGACGACCTACAGGCTTTTTAGAGGTCCAGCCCATACAATAGCGTTCAGTGTATAATAATAATCTGTATTTGACTCAAGAATGGCAAATATCACTTTTAAACTATTTTCCGAGTCCTCGGTCAGTCTATATTATCTCGTTTGCAATGATCTTAACCTGATTTTAATATCATGGTCCTGAGCAGACAGGTTACAGCAAGCACCCTACCTACGTCTCCGTCCGGGATAAACAGCACAAGAGTCGTGACTCGTTATCAGAACCTCAATATTTCAGATGAGAATTAAGGAATCGTTTTAGTCACCATCATGACTCACAGCGTCGAAACGCACACCTCGTCATCCTCCTTCCCATCCCATGTTTTAACGTCGCTGATTGTCGAAATTTCCCACATGGTCATGAGGTAAGTTGTACGTTTTCTGTCTGATGAGCGCGTGCTGTTTTCTGGACAGTCTGACGGCTCTGTTTATGACCTGAATCGCAGGAGTCCGTTTCCTTATAGAAAATAACTAAGAGTTTGTCAGGAAATCACACTTAGCTCGGACCGAGTGTGTTTATTAAACCGAGAGTACATTAAAAATATTTCCACATTTTATACACGTTATGGGCAGAAAAGCTCAATTTTGGTGGGTTTTTTTTTTTTCTTTATTTTTGTCTCTTTGCCAACACTACTTCACAGGTTTTCCCCAGATACACACACGCACACACACGCACACACCGTCTCTAAAAGAACCCACCCCGTGTGTGTGTGTGTGTGTGTGTGTGTGTGTGTGTGTGATTGAGGGGGTGTGTTCTTTTAGGTGAGGGCTAGATTTGAGTCTCTTGTACTTTGTCCTTGTTGTGTGTTTTTATGACGAAGGGCTCGGGCATGGTGCTGATTCTGGGTAAAGTTCGTGGAAGCGAGTTTCCAGTGCTGCTGTTTTCTGTCCATTTGTTTGTGTGTCCCCAAGGCTTGTATGAGTTCTGTGTGCTATATTTGATCTCACGGTGGCTGTAATCCATTTCAGGCTTCCGGGGGCTCAATTCTTGCTTGTGACTAAAGTATTGCGCTTTGAGCGGGCTGTATTCTGGATGAAACGCGCTGTAGTCTGCTTGAAAATGACTGCAATCCATCTTCAAGGGGCTGTAGTTGATGGCCGATTTGTTGGGAATGTAATCAGATTTGGGCTTGTGCGTACTGTAGTCCACTTTGGGTTTGTGAATGCTGTAATCAGATTTGAAAGGGCTGAAGTCCAGTTTGACCGTTTGAGATTTGTAGTCCGGCTTGTAAGTGCCGTATCCAGGCTTGTAAGGACTCTGGTTACTTTTCTTGTGTATGTGATAATCGGGCAGTGACTTGTGCGTGTAGTTGGCTGACGGTTTGTGAGAACTGTAGTCTACTGTCGCAAGGGTGTTGTAATCAAATTTGGACACGTGTTCGGCGTAGTCTGTCTTGAGGATATCGGTAGTATCGTCCGATTTGGTTTTGGAGGTGCTAAACTGAGTCTTGGGCTTGTGGAGGCTGTAATCTGATTTGAGTTCAGGCGTGTGGTAGGTGTAGTCTAGTTTGTGGGCGATGTAGTCTAATTTCTGGATGCTGTTATAGTCTCTCATCACCGGTAGTTTCAGCGTCCCGTCCCCTGACATACTGGCAGCAGACGCGGGCGGCGGTAGGTCTTCCTTATCTACGTGAATGATCTCTACGGTCCGTGCTGACGAAACCGTGCTCCTTTGTTGGTGCCGCTTCCGCAGTTTATAGAACACGATTAGCATGACCGCTGCTAGCAGTGTTACCGCCAGAAAGCAGCCAATGATGATCTTGGTAGTCTTCATGACCTCATCCAGACTGGTGCTGCTGGGTTTGGACGGCTTCCCTGTCGTCCCTTTTGACGTGGGCACGGCTGGCGGGCGGCTTGCTGGTACGCCGGTGCTTTGGAGGATGACGGTTGGCGTTGAGATGAAAACCGGTTGAAAGACTGAAGGCAGAGTAGTGGTCGTGGTGCTCTGATCCGCTTCTGTAACAGTGCGGGGTTTGGACATTGGGTCGAGAACTTCCACCGTGACCGTGGTGAAGTAGCTGAGGTTGGACGTGTTGAGCTCTGCCGCGCTCACGTTTAAATAAGCCGAAGCATTGGATTTTCCAGCCGCGTTGGACACCATGCAGGTGTACGTGCCTGTGTCGCCCAGCAGCACGTTGGAGAAGTTGAGGGTCCCATCCTTAACCACGGTTATGCGTGGGTGGTAAGTCGCATGCGTCAGTATAGTACCGTTTGGTAGAAACCACTGCACCGATGACATGGATGCTGTTCGACATCGAAACTCTGCTACTCGATCAGCTGAGATATTGAGGTCTCTTGGAGCGTCAGAAATGAAGGGGGCGGAACACTGCATCGCATCCGTGTCTCCTTGGGCCACGTCCACCAGCTGACGGCCTCGCATGTGCGCCGGTGAATGGCATCTGCCACAGCAGGTCGAGTTTGTACGGATGTATCGATGCAGCCACCGTGCTAACCATAGTGAGTTGCAGTCGCAGTTCCAGGGATTATGATGGAGGTGCAGTTCCATCAGGTAGCTCAGTGGGGAAAAGAGGTCGTAAGGTAGAGAGCTCAGGTTGTTGTGGGCTAGGTTTAGGTCTACCAGTGACGACAGGTGATCAAATGCATTACGTTCGATTAGTCGTATTTTAGAGTTCATGATCCATAACTTTTTAAGTGAAGTCAGTCCTCTGAAGTAGCTGGGCTTGATCACAGGGAAAAAGTTCTCCGAGATCTCTAACTCCTCCAGCACTTGCAGTGAGTTCAGGTAGGGAATGTCCCCTTTGATGTTGCACATACCCAAGTTGAGGTACTTGAGGTTGACCAGACCTTCGAAGGCCCCATCGGAAATGTACTCGAGCTTTCGCAGCTCACCCAGGTCCAGTCGCATGAGAGAGGGCACGCGGTTAAAGGCATAAGACGGGATGCTTTCAATGGGGTTGTTTCGGAGCCACAGTTCCCTCAACTTGGACAGATATTCAAAGGCCCCGCTAGGCACCACAGTCAGCCGGTTGTCAAAGAGCTCCAGGGTGTTCAGATTGGTCAGCCCATTGAAAGCTCCCACTTCGATCTGTCTGATGGCATTGCGTCCTAGTTGGAGCACTTCCAGGTGATGGAGATGGCGAAAGGAGTCAGCCTGCACTGCCTCGATGACGTTCTCCATTAGGTTGAGATGTCTTGTGTTGGTGGGAATGCCAGGGGGCACATGAGTGAGGCCACGGCGGGTACACACCACCTTGCTGAACTGGTTACTGCAGGAGCAGACAGGAGGGCAACCCTGAGTCCCCACTGCGCCGACCACCACCACCACCACCTCCACGTATGCGTGCACCATGAGAAAGATGACAAAGAGCAGGGCAGCTTTCCTGACTCGATGTGCAGCTACACGCTCCAGGACACTCATGTTGTGGCACAGTCATATTTCAGCATGGTCTTGGGGAGGGGAGGGAGCAAGACTGGTAAGGATGGAGGTAAAAAGGAAATAATGGGAGGGATTTGTCTCCAGTTAAGAGAACCAGCCCTACCCAGGGTTAAGCAAAACTCTGACTCGGTTTTCCATTTACTGTACTGGGGGAGGGGTAATTTTCAATGACAGTATATATGAGAGCAAAAGGGATGGGTTCGGTAGGCAGAAGCCAAGCATTAATAAATTAGAAGGAAATGACAGACTATATGTATAAAAAGGGCTGGAAAGACCAGCAACCTACCTCATTGAATTTACAGGTCCGTTTTTTTTTTTTTTTTTAATCACATAGGTGCATATTTTTACTCATATATCCAAAGGCAAAGTTTTTTTTTTTTTTTGGTAGAAAACCTAAGATGAACAACAAAACGATTACAAATAATTCCACAGAGGAGTATCGGAAGCAGTCGAGTTTCAGGCTCGCAGAGCTTTAGGCTAGGACAGTATTCCAGTTTTGTTGAGACGCATGCGCCTTTGCTTGTTGACGCTCTGACCGCAGATGGTTGTCCTTGGAAATTGTCTTGATGCCACCACTAAATACCTATTCTAAATCTCCATGGTGAATGCCTACATACATTAAAGCAAGGGTGAGGGGGACAAAGGGGGGGGTGGTGGTGGTGGTAGTGGTGGTAAGAGGAAGAAGCGTGAAAACGCCACCGTCTTTTCAAACGCTCCCCTCTCCCTTTGTGTACCCTCCAGATTTTCCCACTTATTTCGTCCTGAGGCTGACGTTCTCCTGTCACGGCTTGTCCATTTGCCTTTGTGATGCCCAGTTAAAAAGGCTGACACGCGCACTGCAGTCATTAGGTTATTTTATTTATTTTTTTTTTTTCTTTCCCCCCCTCCCCGATGTAGCTCTACACTCGCATATGGCGGCAGCTGCACCCGTCTTCACATGCTGTCACCGCAATCCATCGAATTCTGCAGTAAAGGTTGGGAGGTAGCAGTAACAGTAAAAGGATCCGTTAAGGCTTGTTCACTGCAGAAAGCTGTCACTTGCGTTCAAGCATGCTCTCTTGTTCCCTTGAATGTGTATGTGAGAGAGAGCGAGCGAGCGAGTGAGTGTGAGCGAGCGCTTCTCCTCCTCCCCTGCTATGACGCTGCATTGATCTGGAAAGTATCTGTATTGTATGGAGCTGAGATGAGTGTCCTGAGCTGAGCGCAGTTTTGGAGAGAGCTCATCCCCTTGTTGGCTGCCCAGGCGTCTGGCTCGAGCTGCTGGAGGATTGTTCTGGCAAGGAAAAAGTGCATCCCCACGGCAACAGCATTCTCGTTCTCTCTGAAAGTCTCTCCCTCCCTCCCTCCCTCGCTCTCTCTCTCTCTCGCGCTCTCTCTGGCTCAATCTTTGTTCCGCTGCATTGTAGCAAGCAGATGAGACACAGGCTTATGCTCTCACTCCCCCTTTTGTCCTTCAGTGGAAGTGCAAATACACTGCTGACACATTTTGCTTCAGGCAGTGCATTGGTTTGATGCAGTTTTTTTTTTTTTGTGCATTAACATCCACTCTCACCCCCTCTCTTTAATCACCCTCTTGCACTCACTCTCTTTCGGTTTCTTGGCTCTTGGGATTCTTTATAAGTAATCCAGATTTGCTCTATTAAAACTTCCTGGCCTGGTGACTTCAGGACTGCAGAACGCTCTTGCAGCTGCAGACGTACCGAGGACGGACTGCAGTGTGAGAGAGAGAGAGAGAGAGAGAGAGAGAGAGCAGCTTGCCCTGATTTCAGATACGCACAGTCCAACTGATGAATGACTTCAGTCACACACTGTAGACCACAAAAGCGCTTCTGGAGTAGGCACAGGGTGATGCCATTTCCTTCCACAGGGTCTGGATTAGCTGAGACTCCTCTCGATCATCTCTCTCCTCTTCCTCTCCATCAAACAGCTTTGAAACAGCTGACTAGAGCATAACGACGCAGTACACGTTTGTAAAAAGCACGGCCTTTGGGGGCGAGGATCGGGGTGCCGTCTTTTGGCTTTGTTTTGCATCGATGAATTTTCGGAACGTCAGGGCCTTCGGTTTTATCTTTAAAGGGACAGTCTGGCTGCAGGTTTTCATTCTAATCGAGCAGGATCAACATTTTGATTTCATTTGTTTGATTGATTAGTCCACCTAGATCTGGAGCAATTTTATCACAATAGTGTTTCATTTCAGTCAGTAGTGATGATTGATTGATTGATTATTATACACACGGGCCGCTTTTTCCATACCGTGCAAGATTATCATAGCGCTTATCCTCCATGTATTACGCCGCTCTACCAATGGAGAACGAGCGTGCAATGTTGTTACAATATTGCACGTTGTCAAGACAACTCAACGTCACACGGCAAGATCCAACGACAAAACTTTTCTGCCGCGCATGCGCACGATCATTTCTTTGTTAGCTGGGAAAGAGAGAAGACGGGGTTAATTCAGTGGCCGGTTTAAGCACTAAATAAATAAACCGAAATTAAAGACATTCGAAAGGCTACCAAAACTTCATTATATTCACGTGTATTTACAAGAGAAAAACATACCAACAGACATCGAAAAACTGGAAAAGAGACACGTCGAAGATAGTGTATAAAACTTCCACGCTAGTGAGTGACTGACCGTTTGTGCACAAACACGGCGGCGAGGTTTGCTTCATTAAAAGCGGAAGGTTTAAAGAGAAAGACGCGCTGAATTCCCAAAAGGCTACCAAAAGTTCACTGGATATTCTTCACGCATATTCACAAGAGAAAAACATGCCAACGGACATCGAAAAACTGGAAGAGAGCAATAGTGGAAATATTGTCAAAGTTCAAAGTACAGCTCATTTCCCACACACACACACACGTTTTACTCAGGCGGGTCATCCAGGAATATTAACGGCGGTTTTAGAGAACAGGTCTGAAGAAGGAGAATGGATGAATAATACTGAACATAACACTAAAAGGAAGTGTGTTGTGCTGGAACGATCGGCCGAACACATGAACGGAGAGCTTTCACGCTGTAGACAGCCTGAATCAGTGTGAACGTAAGGTGGTATCGTCTATGTTACCATGACAACATGGAGTGCCTGAGTCCAGTCAGCGCCCACCCCTTTTTTTTTTTGGGGGGGGGGATATTAAAAGGAGATTAACGGTCCGTGTCCAGTTGGTCATGGTTTTCGTGTCGTTAACAAGGTAAAAAGCCGTTTTTGTTTTTATTGTCAGAAATCACACATACGAAATATCAGAGCGAATTGTTTTTCCGTCTTTGTAAGCCAAAAAATGAAATTGTTGGAAATGAAAGGGTTTTTTTTTTTTTTCCCCCCCGAAGCCTGTGCTTGTCGATGATTGAGAGCATGAATGATTTACTGAGCAGCAGGAGCAGTACACCTGTTAAACGATTGTCTGTCTGCGTGTCACTCGTAGCACGCTCCATTATCAAGGGATATGATGGGTGTTTGAGTCTGGGAGGAAATCCCCCTGGGGTTCGTTCACACAACCAGAGCTTTGTGGGGTTTTTTTTTTGTATGAACAAACTGCATGCAGTTCATTGAATGTGATTTTCTGGCAGTTTGCATTTAATACGTTTTTAAGCGAAAACTGTTGAATATTCCATCAGCAAACATTCTTAGTGCTGTTGAAGTGTGTATCGACACGATGGTTTTATCGCCCAGCTCTAACCCGGCGTCAACTCGGAAAGTTTGCGTATCTGATGGAAGAAAACGATCCGTAGGCAGACAGTTTGTCTGTCCGTCACCGTCACAGTATTGTTTGTGCTCGCTGTCTTCCAGTCGGCCCAGTTGGTCGTCATGTGGCTGGTCAGCTAATCCATAGTGGAGCTGCAGTGCAGGAGCCTCGAGACCAGTTTACAGGACCAAGTGTGCAGTCTCCGTTTTATCATCCATAATCCGCGCCTTAACATACTGTGAGACGATGGAGCTTCCTTTGTGCTTCTACTTCTGGTCCTCTCTGTCTGTCTATCTTTGCGGGTCTTTTCTTTTGCCCCTGACCATCGGCCACCCC
Organism: Sciades herzbergii; assembly: GCA_026153275.1. Lineage (NCBI taxonomy): Eukaryota > Metazoa > Chordata > Actinopteri > Siluriformes > Ariidae > Sciades > Sciades herzbergii. Next base: position 5,677,068 of record JAPFFA010000014.1, read on the forward strand.
CACTTTCTTTTTTTTTTTTTATATACTGGTGTATCTCTGTTCATCCAAAACACCCTTTCTCTTAACAACCACAAATCATAACTACTTGGTACCGAGCTTCAGTTTGGGGTTCTATACCGTGCGTACCGTTTTTTCAGGTCTGTCGCACGTCAACAACTTGTTTACCAACCGAAGCATATAGTGTGGATTTACAACATTTTTGTAACACTTTTTTCTCAGCAACTACAAATCACAACTGCTTGATCTTTGGTACCAAGCTTCAGCTTGGGGTTCTATACCGTGTAGACCGTTTTCAGGTCCGTCGCACATCGGCTTCCTGTTTACCGACTGAATGTACAGTATTTATGAAACCTATAGGGTGGATTTTGACGCGATTTCTAAATGACAGTTTACCAGGATGCTGTTTGAAACCCCTGAGGAGAGACACTGCTCTTTACTTACTTGTTTCAGGGTTCATTATTTGTTGACGTCAACATTCATAATAAGTGTCCTATTCCTTCGATCGCTTGCGTTCTGATACAACCGAGAGCAGGGGGGGGGATACGTAAGTGAGCAGTGGCTCACAGTTGATCTTGTTTTTTTTTTTTCAGCATTGTACATTAGTATGTCGTTAGTAATATTTGCGCAGGCTGTCCTGTATTGTGAGGAAAGGGAGAACTGGAGTGAATCCGGATATCAGAACGACTCCTCTGTGCTAGCGCCGTGCTAATAGCCGTCCTTGCTATCACTTAATGACCTTCATTATGCCCGGCTCTGTTTGTCTTTGAGGCACGAACTCGGTTATGAAACAGCAGCTATGTACCTTAAAATCAACCTAACTGCTGCTGTTCTACTTTCCCAATGACAATGGTGGTACGAGTTGTTTTTTTTTTTTTCTCCACCCCCCCCTCACTGAAAGTTCTTAAAGAACCTCTCGTGTGTGCGCGTGTGGATCTCAGTCGCCTGTAAAATCAGCTTGAAAGTGCAACCTGTACCCGAACTTGACAACGGCAGGCTCTCAGTATTCTTCTCTTTAACAAGCAGTTTGAGTTCTGCTGTGTTTTTCTTCCTCTTCTAAGTGGAAGAGGTGTTACGAGTTCTGCTCGTTTGTCCGTGCGTCCAGCTGAGATCCTCATTATCAGTGGACGATGTAGAAATTATCTCATGGATGAGATGGGGGGGGGGGGGGGGGGGGGGGGGGGGGGGGGGGGGGGGGGGGGGGGGGCGGGGGGGGGGGGGGGGGGGGGGGGGG
>JAPFFA010000014.1:5817584-5829027 GCA_026153275.1 Sciades herzbergii
ATTTTAAGTCGTTCAAATTCTGTAAAGCTGCTTTGCGACAATGTTTATTGTTAAAAGCGCTACACAAATAAACTTGACTTGACTTTTATCTAATTTGCATAATATGCAAAAAACTCTTTGATGACTAGTCCTAGGATATTTGTTATATTTGATCGTAACTACATATGTATCAAAATACTGTATTCATTACCATGTGAACCTACACGATTATCAAAAACATGGTGAGATTTCTAAATAACATGGCCACTACATGCCATCTAATTCTTTCAGGGCAGAGCCTAATTTCCTCAAACAGCTATAACTCATAATTGGTTGCAAGGATTTTTAGAAACCTGGTTATCCAATGTTCAGGGAATCACAGTTCCCATAACTACCATTCATCATCCAAAAAGAAATATGGAAAAGATTTTTACAGCCATTTCTTTAACACTTTATTCCAAAAACATTTCAGTTCCAGAAATTCACACTGATCTCGCTGAGACCCAAGGCACCTTCCATAGCTGTTCCTAACTTAGTACAGCATCATGATACATAACTTTGGTTATTTAAAAACAGTTTGACCCTTTAGCATCAATCTGCATCTCAATTGCTTAATCCCTCAAGATTTTGTTTGCATCATAGTAAGAAAGAAAGAATACATATGCATGCTTGAGCACCCTGAAGTACCTTTTATCTTTTACCCTTAAAGATTATATAAGTTTATTTTCTTTTTTAAAGGCTCATTGTTACACAATTGTTCCTTTTAATCTAAGTTCAAGTTTCAGTGTTTCAATCTAAATGTTTTATAATTATAAACAAGCCATCAACTGTTGCAAAACCTTATAATCACAGGACACCTTGAGGACTCAGAAGATGCTGTTCATTCAATAAGATCCTAAACAGAGCAAAAATGCAGTCAATCAATGTCAGTGCAAAATGCAGAGAAAAGCTTTCCACATGAACATAGCTTTTCTTTAATAGTTTTTTTTTTCACATTCTCTATATCAGAGGCTCTTAAATCCAGTCTTATAGCTCACTGCCATGCACAGTTACTACCCTGAATCTGAAAATGCTCCCTCACTCACTGTTTATTATTTATAATATAGACTGTTTTTAGAATGAGATGTTCACATCCAGGCTTTGGAGAGGATGAGCAGGAGAGTGACGGCCATTGATTTGGTTGAGGAAACCTGGGTGCTTTGGGTACAGATAGTGAAGCCCAACTGAGGAAACAGAGATGTCGTAGCAGGGCAGATGGGCAATATCTCTGTGTCTGTTAAAAGAACTCTGGAAATAGGAGACTCTGATGATTAGTATGTAGAAGTTAATGTTACACACAACATTGTAGAGGTAATGTCAAATGTCCACTGCTGCAATGTTCTGTGACAGTGTAGCTTACACCAGGTTATAGTTGTTGAAATGCTGGATCTCCCAGTCATGCTCCAAAAATAGTGTTAGACAGTTGGACTATTTTTTGAGACTGTAAAAGTCTGGCCTTTTAGGGGCGGGATGGAATCCATCCAATTCAGGTGTTGCTCTCATTTCGTGTAACATAGCTTGTAGTTTTAGGCTAGGCCTAGTCGATTTGTTTGCCAGACAGTAAACAAAAAGTCTAAACCAACTGTTTGCTAGCTGCATTGAAGCATCATTCAGATTCCTCCCAGGAAGTGCTGCTATATTAGATCCCTGACATCTAAAGAATCTATAAATATATACAATATACATATGATGTACCAATGGTTATACCAAGACGGCGCTGTGGATGGCTGCCTCAGTGTGTTGATGCGCATTGTTTTCTCTTATTTTGTTTGTAAACTCAGTTCACTGCTGTGATACTCAAATCTCTTTCACCAGAGAAGAGTTCTTGAACATCAGCGGAACAACTCCAGTGGACTTCTGACCAACTTTTCTGGTGTCTTCCGTGGAAATATTAGACATTCTGATCAAAGGTGCTCTCACCTTTGCTCACTCAATCAGATGCCGGAGGAAAGGAAAACGCACTGGTGCGCTTGTGTGCCTCCATTGGCACGGACTTCGCACTCCACTACCTGTCATATTTCTCTCCAGTGTGTGCTCATTGTGCAACAAACTGGACGAACTCCAGCTGCTGGTAGGGAGAAACAGGGACTTTCATTCATCTTCCGTTGTATGCTTCACAAAGACGTGGCTATGCGGACTCATTCTGGACTCTGCACTGCAGCTGGCCGGCTTCCAACTTTTTAGAGCAGACCGTAACATGGATCTCTTTGGTAAAACAAATGGTGGTAGAATCTGTTTTTATGTAAACAGCAGCTGGTGCCGTGATGTGTCAGTGATCCTGCAACACTGTTCTCCCGACCTATAACCATTTATCTTTAATTGTAAACCCTTCTACTCCCCCCGTGAGTCTGTTTCATTCATTCTGGTCAGTGTTTACATTCCACCGCAGGTCAATGTGCAGAATGCATAGCGCATGCTGGCCAACCAGATACTGGGTGTGGAGCAGACTCAGACTCCCTAGTTATTGTCCTTTGTGACTTTAAAGAAGGTAACCTCAAACTACCAAAATACAAACAGTTTATTAAATCCCTGACCAGAGAGGAGAATATTTTGGATCACTGCTACACTACAGTCAACAATGCCTATCACGCCATCCCCTGTGCTGCACTGGGCCACTCTGACCACGTCATGGTCCGCCTGATTCTTGCATACAGGCAAAAATTAAAGCTAAGGAAACCTGCAGTGAGGACATCAAAGATGTGGAGCAATGAGGCTGTGGAGAACCTTCAAGCATGCTTGGACTGTACACACTGGGATGTGTTCAGGACTGCTACCAATTGTCTGGATGAGTACACAGAGGCTGTGACATCCTACATCAGCTTCTGTGATGACTGCTGCATTCCATCATGAACCAAGGTGAGTTACAATAATAACAAACCCTGGTTCACAAATAAACTCAGACAGCTAAGGGTACAAAAGGAAGAAGAGAACTCTTACAGGGTACAGGAACAGGTTTAAAGAGTCTAGGAACAAATTTAGCAAGGTGGTGAGAGAAGCTAAATGATTGTCCTCTGAGAAACTCCGACACCAGTTTTCAGCCAACAACTCTACATCTGTCTGCAAAGGGCTCAGATAGATCACTAACTACAAACCTTCAGCCTCCCCACTCTGTTAATGACTTGCGCCTGGCCAATCTACTGAATGAGTTCTACTGTTGCTTTGAAAGACATTGGGACTGTCCTGATAACATCCCCTGTGACTCCAGCCCACCACTCCACCTCCTCCACCTCTACTGCTGCCAGGGCCTCTCTACAACTTCACATCTCGGAGGTCCATTCACCCACCACCACAGCTTCAACTCTCTCCATTCTGGAGAGAGAAGTCAATAAGCTCTTTAAGAAGCTGAACCCACACAAAGCAGCAGATCCTGACTCCGTCTCACCATTTACCTTGAAGCACTGTGCTGATCAGCTGTCTCCGGTGTTCACAGACATCTTCAACACCTCACTGGAGACATGCCATATGCCAGCCTGCTTCAAGGCCTCCACCATTATCCCTGTCCCCAAAAGGCCAAGGATCACAGGATTGAATGACTACAGACCCATCGCCCTGACTTCTGTGGTTATGAAATCCTTTGAGTGCTTTGTGCTTTACCACCTTAAAGCCATCACTGACTCACTCCTGGACCCCATGCAGTTCGCCTACAGACCCAATAGATCTGCAGATGATGATGTTAACATGGCACTTCATTTCATCCTCCCAGCACCTATGCTAGGATCATGTTTATGGATTTCAGTTCTGCCTTCAACATGATCATCCCAGCTCTTCTGCAGGACAAGCTCTCCCAGCTGAGTGTGCCTGACTCCACCTGCAGGTGGATCACTGACTTCCTGTCTGATAGGAAGCAGCACGTGAAGCTGGGGAAACACGTCTTTGACTCCTGAACCATCAGCACTGGATCCCCCCCCCAAGGCTGCGTCCTTTCTCTTCTACTCTTCTCCCTGTACACCAACAGCTGCACCTCCAGTCATCAGTCTGTCAAGCTCCTAAAGTTCACAGAGGACACCACCCTCGTTGGACTCATCTCTGATGAGGATGAGTCTGCCTACAGGTGGGAGATTGACCATCTGGTATCCTGGTGCAGGCAGAACAACTTAGAGCTTAATACTCTAAAGACAGTGGAAATTATTGTAGACTTCAGGAGGGAGCTCTGCCACATCCTCCCCATCACCCTGTTTGACTCCCCAGTAACCTCTGTGGAGTATTTTCCCTTCCTGGGTACTATAATCACCCAGGACCTTAAGTGCAAGATGACTACTTGCTCTCTCACCAAGAAAGCACAGCAGAAGATGTATTTCCTGCAGCAGTTGAAGAAGTTTGATCTGCCAAAGACAGAACAAACAGATGGTGCACTTTTATACCACCATCACTGAGTCCATCCTCACCTCCTCCATCACTGGTACACTGCTGCCACTGCCAGGGACAAGGGCAGACTGCAGTGCATCATTCGCTCTGCTGACAGGACAATTGGCTGCAACCTTCTGTCTCTTCAGGACCTGCACGAGTCCAGGACCCTGAGGAGGGCAGAAAGGATTATGGCAGATCCCTCTCACCTGGACACAAACTTTTTGAATCACTCCCCTCTGGTAGGAGGCTACGGTCCATTAGAACCAAAACCTCACGCCATAAGGCCAGCTTTTTCCCCCACTGCAGCTGCCTCATCAATAAGGTCAGAGAACCCCACTGACTCTAACCTCACACTTCCAATCTGTAATATTAATGCACTTTGTCTCTGAACTGCGATTTTGCACATTTCAAGGTCATGTCATACATCTTCATTCTGTGAACCTTTATTGCACATTCCAGCACATACTGTACAGCTTGGTTATTGACTTAGCCCATTACACACATTCACTTCCTCTCATACATTCTTATATCTCTTTCTCTATCTTCATCATGTGACCTATTTTTGCACATTCCAGGACATACTGTACAGTTTGGACTTCAACAACTCATGCACATAGCCCTTAAATTTGTCCACTTTTCAAATTTGTATATTTCAGATTCTTCTATTTTTTATTCTATGTACAGAGCTACCTTTGTCTTTGCTACATCTTCTGTCTTAACTGTTAAAGCACCAATTACCAAAGCAAATTCCTTGTATGTGAGAACGTACTTGGCAATAAACTTGATTCTGATTCTGATATACAATGCCTTGAATAAGTACACAATCCTCCCACATACATTTCTTGGACTTATGCACTGGCTAACCTGGTCCATAACCAGGGTCTCCAAAATAATCAAAACCTAGGAATTAATGTGTACAATTTTTAGTCCAGCAACTGGAATATTTTCAAAGAACTATGTGAACTTTGTTATTTCTGGTTTTGACCTCGACATAATTTCATTGTTTCTTGATTTTTGCCTTGTTCTTGGATACTCTGCACATCGCCTGACCCACTGCCTGTTCTGTATTTTTGGATTTATGTCTCATGTTTTGGATTTATTGAAATGGCCAGTTACTATTAATGAAAGCATTTATGCAATTGTCAATGTCCCTGCTACATGACAACGTCATATTTATAATGAACATGTACTGGATTTTTAAACTAATTCTAATTAAAAATATATACTAATACAGAAATCGAAAATGGTAAACAGACACAATTAATACAAAAGTCACTCAGTAGTTATTATATCGTACACTGTTTGATAAATCCTTTGTCATCATGGTGTTATAGTGGCTAGTGTTTTGTTAAAGCAGCCTTGATTTCTTTCTGGTTGGAGGTGTAGTAGACTCCTGTCATGGTACAGTTGCAGTCAAAAGTTTACATCCACAGACATGAATGCTGTGGCAATATTGGACTTTCAATGGTTAAACTTTTTTTTCTGTGGTAGAATGATTGTGATGACTGACTACAGCTGGTAGATTCTCTGTGTACAATATAAAAAGGATTTGTTTGACACTCATTTGACTGACCAACACACAGTACAATGGGAAAGTCCAAGGAGCTCAGTGCAGATCTGAGAAAGAGGATCATAGAGTTACACTCAGGAATGTCTCCTGGCGCCATTTCTAAACAACTGTGGAGTCCAAGATCATCAGTTCAAACAACTGTAAGTAAGTACAAGGTATTAGGAGGGGGAGCCACTTAGCTGGAAGATGACCCAAACTGTCCCCCTAAGAGGAAATTGGTTTGGATGGTCAGGAACCACCAAGGCCTGTCATGAACTGGAAACTACTGGAACACTGTCTACAATAAGGTGAATTTTACATCACCATGGACTGAGAGCTGCCATCCAAGAAAGAAGCCCCTGCTCCAAAATCAACACCTTCAAGCTTGACTCAGGTTTGCATCTGACAACATAGACAAAGAAAAAGCCTTCTGGAGGAAAGATTTATGGTCAGATGAGACAAAGATTGAGTTGTTTGGCCACAATGACCAAAGGTACAGAGGTACTGTACCCACTATTAAGCATGGTGGTGGTAGTATCAGGCTCTGGGGCTGGTCTGCTGCCAGTGGAACTGGTGAATTGCACAAAGTGGAAGGACTTAAATCATCAGAAACTTGGACACAATTGTGTGTTTCAACAGGACAATGACAATGACACATCAAAGTTGGTTGAGGAGGAAAGCTACATTATATAAGAATTTTACCTTAAAATATCAGCTTTAAAATAATTTTGATGTTATATTGACTTGTAACAGAGAGAATGGCTTGTCTTCTTTCCAAATCCACATCTTGGTCGCCAGTTATAGCACTGTGTTACTCTGGTGGTGCATCCTGGAGACCTCTGGCGAGAACTGCATAACACTTTATGGCACCACAGCCAGCTTTGAAAATCAGGCAGCAACACTGTCTATAAGAAGACACTAAATCTGTATTCTCAGTATGGACATCATAGGAGAGGTGAAGAGACCAAAGAAGATGCTGTTGGAGGAAGCCAGGAAGAGAAAAAGAGATTGTGACCAAGCAAGAAACCGGACAAGAGTAAATCTTGGACTGGATTTTACTTGTTGGTGAGAGCAAAGAGAGATAAAAGACTGCAAGACAGATGGTGCAAGAAGCTGGGCTTCTTTCTGTTGAATGAGTAATATTACATTATCTGCCTTGCTATGTGTTGTTGCACTTGCTTGATCTTTGGCTGTTAGCAAAGATGTCGACTCAATAGCTTTTGATCATAAGCCAAGTCCATTCATTTCAACAGAGGTTTAGATGCTTGTTACATCTGTAGGAGATGCTAGAAAACTTGCTAAATAACACTTGGACAGTGGTATTGATAAAAGTTGGGTAAAAGCCATGACATTCATGTCCATATATGTAAACTTCTGATTGCAACTGTACATCTGCAGCTTTGTGATAATGCCCATCATTAAAAGTGCTATAAAGATAAAACTGAGTTTGATTTGAATAATTTGTCCATTTAGACAAAAAGAATTTAAACAATGTTTCAAAATGGCTGCACCCCAATAGATTGAATAGACACTAGTTTTCTTTGCCCTAAACACACACTAGCCAACTTATGAGCAAGTTCCAAAACCTCCTTGAGTAGGAATAAGGGTGTTTGGTATTAGGAGAACTTGAAACTGTACAGGGTAGTGTGCATTAAGAAGTGGAGTGAGAACTTGAAATTAAGGTGTGAACCTTGATCTAGATCTAACTGGAAATCCAGTCCAAAGTTTATGACAATATTGTTTAGATGTTAATGCAGAACACGGCACTGCAGTAATGATCTGCAGAGAAACATTCTATCGAAAAACTGTAATACTGCTTATAGGGTTCAGTTGAATGCAATGCACAGTGTGTGTTTTAATTATCTGCTCACATCATCTGAGTCTTCTTGGTAGATGGCTTGGTTACTTCTTGGAGTGGTCTCAGAGGCAACACACAGTTCATCATGGAGCTGAAGAGCTGAGAATTGGTATGAAGTTGACCTGTAGAGGCAGGAACTATGGGTGAATGTGGAACAGTAGAGGAGAACAAACCCACCAATGAATTCCGGAGCCATACCTTTGCCTATAGTTCATCCTCCTGACCATTATGATAACTGCAGTAAAGACAGCCAGAGCGACAGTCCCCAGACTGACACTGATCACAGTCAGCAACCACACCATCTTCTGGAAGATACAGCTTTTTCATTATTAAAAATTGTATTGTTCAAATACTGAAGTAACCTCAAGCAGATCAGCTACCTGTTAAAGACACTAAATCCATTCTCACTACATCTAAACGTAGAAATGAAGGAATTCACTTTTACTCACTAGTTCATTCGGCTGATGGTTTGTAGCAGAGGGCTGGCTGGTATTCCCACAATGCATTTCGGCAGCATTCATTTGGCGTACAGGGCTAAAGCCACCCTCACATTTATCACTGGGGATCTTCCGATACCTTTAAATATAAAGTGTCATTATGGTGAATCTGTGTCTGTAGACCTGTATGTATACAAGATTAAATGAAATAAAGATATGGAATATCACATGCCCTGTTGTCTGGAGCTCCTCTAACTCCCCATTGAAACAGAGCTCCAGTGTTTTGTTTGTGAACTCAGGCTGTTTCACACATTCAGAGCTGTTTTCAAGGTGGTAATAACCATAATCGCTAAAATAAAGACATAAATGGACACTCGATGAAAGTCTTACAGATCTGATACATAATTTGTTGATGCAAGAAATACTGTATGCCACAGGATACTGCAGTGTCATTACCACATGTAATCTTCTCTGGTGCAGGGACACGGTCTCTGTTGCTTACTGACCATGTAGTCGCGCCCCTTTCTGCACACTGACATCTTCCTCAGCCTTTCAAAAGTTTCTTTGTAGCCTAAGACACATCCATCTATCTCTGAATCCTGTTCTCCCTCATCAGAATGGGCCAACCACTTCACGTAGTCCTGCTCACCACCTGGTACATCACCAACAGTCAGAGAAACATCTTAATATTGCTGTAATACTGGTTTAATGTACGTATTACATTTATTTATTCTTATATGACTGCAGTAGAAAATAGAAGCTGATGTAGGCTGACAAAAATGATGAACTGTACAGACACTTATGTGGTTCACTGAAGTAGTAAACATAAAGGGATTATTTATAGGGTTATATTTCAATAGAAGACTTTTCAAGCAACAAAAGAGAAAAAATGAGGGGACAAAAGTTACAAAAACATGTTAAAATTAGTAATGTCACTGAATACAGTTTTAATTCATTTTGAAAGTAATTATCCCATAATACACACTGTGCACGGACTGTGGAAGCACGTTCGTACTGAATTATTATAATGTGCAACAAATGAAAGACAAGAAAATTTGCCAGAAGTTAAAGTTTTTTGCATCTTTACTCATAGCCCCTATATTTTACTCACATTCTCTGGTTGGAATCTGCTCAAAGTCTATAGTCACTGCAACCCACAAGGGCTGATTATTATCGTACAGCCGGTAACCAAACACACTGATGTTCAGAGACTTAGTACCAGGTTCAGATGTGAGGCCGGCAAAGAAGATGGGATGCTCTGTGAAATTATAAGTCTTCCAACATTGACCCTCATCTGTGGAGAACCTGAAAACACAGATAGAGAGTTAAAGAATAAAATCATTTGCAGCTATGAGCAGAACTAATGCATTTAATATTTACACTGATCAACAAAGGCAAAAAGAATATCTATGCGAAATTTTTTACTGGCGTTAAATTAAGTTTCTTAGATTGGCTACATCCATGTGAACTCTGTCAATGTACACTCACTGGCCACATTAATAGGAACTTGTTCTTGACTCTAAGATTCCTGTTCTTGGCTGCAGTAGTGGAACCCAATGTGGTCTTCTGCTGTTGCATGCTGAGATGCTTTTCTGTTCACCACGGTTGTAAAGACTGATTATATGAGTTATTATATCCTTCCTGGCAACTCGAACCAATCTGACCGTTTTCCTCTGACCTCTCTTATCAACAAGGCGTTTGTTTCCACCCACAGAACTGTCACTCACTCACTCGATGTTTTTTTTGTTTTTCGCACCATTCTGTGTAAACTCTAGAGACTGTTGTGTGTGAAAACCTCAGGAGAGTTTCTGAAATACTCAAACCAGTCCATCTGGCACAAACCAACACCCATGCCACACTTTGAGATCACAGTTTTTCCCATCTGCATGATTTTATGCACTGCGCTGCTGTCAAGGGATTGGCTGATTAGAGAACTGCATAAAACAGCAGGTGTGTGTATGGGTGTTCCTAATAAAGTGGCCAGTGAGTGTACAAACAGGCTTTAATTGTTATGATTTGTACATCAATTATGTGACTTTCCCCTCACCCTTGAACTTACTTTATAGCATTAACCTGTCGATCTCGGCGAACCTCCACAGCCACAATCAGGCCACCTGAATCCAGTATGCTGTAGTGGTGAGGTCCCTTCAGTGCACATATCCAGTTGTAGCCTCCATCTGAGGAAACGTACACATCTGGCTTAGAAGCTGAAATGGATTCCCCGACACTGCCTGTGAAAATAGAGGCTGTAAGCTTCTGCACTGGGTGATAATGACTATAGCTAAAGCTACGTTGGCTCTGTTACCATGAGCAATGATCAGGCCAACAGCAGAAGGATGAGACAGAGGCAGCATGGGAGAAACGCCGCTGTAGTGGCTATGCTCTCCATGAATGTGCAGGTTACACTGAAACATACACACAATGGTGTTATTGCTGTCTGCTCCGAAACAGGATGTTAATACCAAATTTATGTACCCTTTTAACGCTTCCTTCACATTCCACGTTTTTTGGCTTTTTCAGTGGCCACCATTTTCCACCGTTATTGAAGGTGATGACTGTACGAATTCGTCCATCTGTAACAAACAATGTGCGTTAGAATCCATAACATGAGCACATGCTTGGTGTAAGTGAAGAGCCTTTTGATAAAATGCAATCACTAACTTTGCTAAGACTGTAGTAGATATAAAACACACTGCGTGTGAAACCTTGATAAACCTTTAATAATCCAGTTTACCTTAAAAATATTTTAAATGAATTCCTATTCCACATACAACACAGAGACCTGTCTTAAATGATCTTAATATCTTAAATGGTCACAGTGCATGAAGGTGTGCCGTACCCTCCTCAAAGACGTTGGTCAGATACACTCCTCGCAGTGATGTCACATTTGTAAAGTCACTCTTCCTTTCACCGCCAAACAAATGGCGTTCAAGAGACTTGGAGTACAGGATGCCGCGGTCATCAGATGTATACACAGTCCCAAAATGCGTCTCATCTACAAGCATGGGATCACAGTGTGAAAAGAATGTAGTGGTATGACTCCGAAAGTAATATCTGTGCCATTCAGATTAATCAAAGTGTCTTTGTTCCTGTCAAACTTCTGTTTATACAGTGGTGCTTGAAAGTTTGTGAACCCTACTGTATAGAAATTTCTATTTTTCTGCATAAATATGACCTAAAACATCATCAGATTTTCACACAAGTCCTAAAAGTAGATAAAGAGAACCCAGTTAA
>JAPFFA010000014.1:5889480-5900834 GCA_026153275.1 Sciades herzbergii
AATGTGTCTGCATATATTGGTGTTATGGTTTTGTGGATTTATGATAATTATGCTGCTTCACCTATTTAAAAAAAAAAATCAACTGCATTCTGTCTTCTCCAAAATAAAATAAAGCTCTGGGCAAGTGGAATTGTTTTTCGGCCAAGTATGTTTTGGGTGCTGCTTCCCCATTGGGCAAGTAAGGCTGAGAGATTTTTTTTCGAGGACTGAGTACTATGCACTGTGTTTGCATAAACTTTAATAACATTAGAGTTGCCACTAACAGCTATTTTTCCATCAATGAATAGATCAGCCGTTTTACTGATTAGTCAGTGAATCTAAATGATTGATATGCAAGAAAGAGGAAAAACAAATGCATCATAATTAACGTAATAATGACGCATTTCTTATGTTCCTTTAATTTTTCAATGATCACTATTATTCAGATGTTATCTTATTGTATTTAGTGTTCACAAAGAAATGTGCTTAAAATCGTAGCAGAAATAAAACAACTAGACAAGGGCCATATTCCACTAACCCCAACACACACACATTCTACATTAACTGATGGTGACTAAGCCCAGATTCTAGCCTGAGCATTTTCTCCAACATCTCAACAGTCCTCTTTAATCAAGAACATGGTCTTTCAGTTTGAGAGCAGTATTTATTCATTTCACGTTCAGATTTTGCATCTGTGAGCAGAAGATTCGCGAGCACACAGCAATTTGAGAGAGAGAGCGGGGGAACGTTGCAAAATCTGAATGTGAAGTGAATAAATCCTGCTCTAAAACTTAGTGCTAATCTTATGAAAATGACCTCACCCCTGGAAGTTATACCTTTTTTATAAAACTAAACATGTTAAATAATCTACTATCTAAATTTTATTTTAATATGAGACTGGGAACGTGTTCTGTTTAGCTGGCAAAGTTTGACTCCTTTGAGTCCTCCAATTTTAAAGGGGGGGGAAAAAAAGGCGGAATTTTGATCCATTTTATAGCCCAAAGTCGGCAGGACACTTACAGAATGAACGGGTTCTATTAGTATGGACAAAGAGAAGTAACTTCAAGCTCATAGGATGGTTTGGTGTCTGCTCCGTACATTTCGAAAAAGATAAATTTGTGAGGCAAATTCACATATAGGGATTTGAGCGACATCTGGTACACGGTGCAGTTCCTACGATCAGGAAACAGAAGTCAGAAGCGCCATCCCAACGAGCTCACCGCTGCACAGTAAGGGTCACACTTGTGTTTAGCCTGTTGCTTGAATTTATTAGTCATCCTTAGTCAGATCAATAAGTTTCTATGTGGCCAAATATGATACTTGGATAGACGACAGACAATAGCTGATCTAAAAGCAAATCAGAATACTTACTCTGCATCACTTCTTCGTCCTTGTTGTCATAAAGTTGTGTTAAGATCTTTACAAAAGAAGGAAGTTGCATATATGTCGTCACACGCAGCACCGCTGACCAATAAATCGCTGCGATCTAATGGCGGACATGCTGTTCGTGTGTGTTTATTTATTTAGGAAAATAATTCAGATGCAGATAACCACCCCCCCCCCCCCCAAACCAATTATTTATTTATCTGTGAACTTTACAGCCTATTTGAACAGATCATCACACACAGAGAGCCTGGGATTTTATGATTATCATTTTTGACATGCACTTTAAAGACCACGGTCTTGATTAAATATAGGAATAAAAGTCCATATTATTTCACCCATGATCTCACACTGTGAGCATTGCTTTCGATCTTGTTGTCCAACATCCTGTCTCTCAACTTCAACTTTTTAACGGGGTTCTGAGACTCTGCCTGTTTTTTTTTTTTTTTTTTTTGTACCCAAAACTTTCTCTTTCTTGAGAGCATGTCTATAATTTATTCTCTAAATCACTGCAAGACAACTCCCTCATTCACTCAGAACACTACTGACAGTCGCAGTACGAATCCAGAATAAAGCGAACATGAAATAGAACACAGTGTATTACGTTCACGTCAAAATTTCACACACCTTTTTGCATTTTTGTGTCACGGTTTCATGTATCTGATGTGTAAAGGCCATGATTCAGTGGAAGTTCAGGCAGCAAGCAGACGATTTGATGGCTTTAATGAGAAGTGTCTAGCAGCTCTAAGGACTCAAGATATTAAAAAGCTCTGTGTATTAATAGTAATTTAAGAGACATGAATAAACACTTGGGGTGGTTTTCGTGTATAGAGCTAGTGCTGCTATAATTTGAAATTCTACCAAACTTCTGAAGCCTTGGGTCTTTGGGAGCTTTTACACTGATCCTCTTTTGCAACCGAATCAAACTCCAGTCTCCTTAATTTTTTAAAACTGTAGTGTTTATTAGAGCTGACTAATGACCGGAGATGGTGTTAAAACCCACATGTGTATGTGATACGAGCGCACAGAACGGGTATGAGGACTGTTTTCCCACTCGTGGATCACGCACATGTGGGTTTGCAGAATCAAGACTTGTCATATTAACTGGGGGGGATTTTACCATGAAGCCGGTAGCTGTTTTTTCCCTACTTCATACTCGCACAGGTGTCTGCGCTTCAGGTGAAACAATCTTTTGTTGCCACCTTTTGTGAGCAGTGTTTCTGCATGGCCATGTTTGTTTCTTGTTCTAACAGAATGAATTGTGATCCCAAGCCACTCAGCACATCTTTGGTTATATCATCATATTGGCTTCCCTTAACGTGGAGCACGTTTTCACGTGGAACCTCCCATCCTGCACTGTTTTAGTAAATACAGTGGGGAAAATGTTTTGACAGGTTATTATAGACACGAGTTACTGCTATATAAGACGAGAGTTTAATATTTAATACCATTTGTGCACACAGTCATGTTC
Organism: Sciades herzbergii; assembly: GCA_026153275.1. NCBI lineage: Eukaryota > Metazoa > Chordata > Actinopteri > Siluriformes > Ariidae > Sciades > Sciades herzbergii. The sequence continues at coordinate 5,892,314 of JAPFFA010000014.1, forward strand.
TCTGTGCTGCTTTAAGACTGTTTGTTTGTTTTTTTTCTGTCTGATTCAGTCCCGGTTAGAGGAGTCGACCTAGCAATTGGGAAGCTACAGATATCCGATCACTTGGTGTGGAGCAGAACACAGGATTCAGGAATACATTTCAGCTAAACAGAGCTGTAGAGCTGCGTGACTAAAGACACAGCAGGGTTGCCAGGTTGTTCCCAGTTTTGGCGTGAGGTTGTGGGTGGAAGAAATGAGTAATAATTAAATATTGGTAATACAGTAAATACTTGGACACGAAGAAAAAATTTTTCCCTCTTTTAAAATTCTAGAACTTTAGGGGAGGGTCTGTATTTGTGGTGAACATTTTGCTGAGACTTGGCAACCCTGCAAACCAGTGACAGTCTGAGCAGAGCGTTGATGTTTAATTTTTATTCGATAGCACAGCTTTTGTTGCGTTTATACACCAAGTCTGAATGACACGCCCTTAGTGTCATGTTATTGTGTTTAATGTTGAGTTATGAGGAACTCATGGGGTTCTACCCTCGGTTTATACCATTGCCCTTTGAAGAAGACATTCTTTTCTTCGCATGCATACCCCAGCTTGTTAGGAATCTGTGGTCAGAGCACAGGGTCAGCCAGGATACAGTGCCCCCTGGATCCGAGAGGGTTGAGGGCCTCGGTCAAGGCCCTGACAGTGGCAGCCTGGAGGTGCTGGGGCTTGAACCCCTGACCTTCTGAGCAGAAACCTCAGCCTTCACTGCTGAGTCACCAACTGCCCAATAACTCCTTTCAAATAGCTCTTTCAGTTATTGCAGTGGAGAACTGTTTACTGCAGAGTAAAGATTTTATGATTGCCACAGTTGATATTGTTACACCTCTCCTACTGTTCAGGACGATTAAATCATTGTGATCATTTACAATGGAAAATCACAATCGGGGAACAATTAATATCGCATAAGCCTGCCATAAACAGTTTCAATTTCCTGTTTAATTTCTGCTATTATTACTAATGAATGCTCCTGCTTTCTTCTTCTAGTTGATACGGAGAAACCGAAGGCCAATGCAGAGGAGCTGCTGCTCAAAAAGGCGAAGAAGAAAAAGAAAAAGAAACACAAAGAGGCCGAGAGACGGAAGCGACCCAAGATGTACAGCAAGTCCAGTCAGACGCTGTATTCGGCTCTGCTGAGCCCAGAACTCCCAGTGATGCTGTCCAAATCGGAGACAGAGTTCAAATCCCCGTTTCCTGTCTGCAAAACACTCTCACTGTCCTCCTCCTCTTCTACTGCCACTGTCCCGCAGGAGAAGAGCAGCGCCTCCAAGTCCAGCTCTGGAGTCGGGGACACTGGGGCAGCAAGCAGTGGGAAAACTTCCCAGCTCCATTCTCGACTCCCGGGGCTAGACGGTTTAGAGTTTGGCCGTTTTGTGCATGTGGAGCAGCAGCCGAACGGCGGTGCCCTGGTCGTCCACGCCTATAGCCGTGAGCTTGCCGTTCTCTCGCCCGAGGAGATGCAAAGGTTCGCTCATGAATTTGTGACGCTGGCGTTCTGCGAGGACCATAATGGAGCTGCGCACTACGTCATGGGCATCGTCCATGGAGCTGCCTCCTACCTCCCTGACTTCCTGGAATATTTTTCTACCAAATTCCCCAATTCACCTGTGAAGATGGAGATCCTTGGCAAGAAAGACATTGAAACGACCACCATGGCAAATTTCCACGCTCAGGTGAGTCACTGCAAGTCAGCAAACCGAGCTATACGTTCATTTCAGCAGTTCCAGTTCCACCTAGTGACTGATGTAATGATAGACAAATGAAGGTCATTAGATCGGTGTTTGCTGTCAGGAAAGTCACTTTTTAACTCCTGTTAGATCTGAAGAGCAGGGCGTCGATGGAGCATTTTATTAGTTGCCCAATACATCAAACATCATCTTTCCCATAGTTACAGAAAAACTGTTTCAGGGCATCACTGTTTTTAGGCTACATTATAGACGCCAGCTACACTGGAGACAAAGTGATAGATGGACAGGCTACAGTCGGGGTTTTTTTTTTAAATCTGTGCAATAAATGAGCAAAAAATAATAAATCTGTCCATCACTGTACACTATTTAAGGACATGTATCAGTTTTCCAAGCATGACTTGTTGAGCCCCGTGCCCTGCTGTGCTGATTCTAAACTCTCTGGGTGGGATTGGGTGGTGATGTGCAACCTGCAGCTCTTTCACACGGCGCCGCTCACAAACGAGTTCACTCTGTCACAGTGTAGGGATTTTCTTTAAAAATGGCTGCAGGAGGAATTGTTTTGGGAGCGGATGGTAGTCTCCACACCCACTGTGAGATCAGAGTGTGATATCAAAACATGGTGGTGTGCTGCTGACTGTCGAATCAGCTTCATCTTATCTGAAATATCATCAGACTGACAGAGTGCACTTAAGGCCTGCTCCTATACGGTCAGCCTCACTGTGTCTCCTCCCCCCCGACTCGTCAACATCCCCACAGCAGAACGAGTGAAGATACAGTGTGGACGTTTAAACGTTTTTATATTTCGGCTCTGTCCGGACTGTTGGAGTTTGTAGTTAGTGTCCCAGACCGGAACACAGGTTTGAGGCGTGTCTTTAAAAATAGTGGCCTGTAGAGTTATGACGAATAATAAATTGAGATGCTTCATGAGTCTTCATTTTAATTAAAACATGACTAATATCCTCAATCTGATGAGCCCTAGGGCTAGGACTGTCAAATTCCTTTGTTTTATGATGTAACATGGAATCAGTCAGCCAGGAACGGCGTCTTGTCTTAAAAAAAAAAAAAAAAAAAAAAAAGTTAAACAGTAAATTACATCACCGCTACTAATGTCTCTAGTGGAAAGGTGGATGTCAGACAAGTGAGTATTTTAAAGTGTATGTGATGCCTCTAAACTCCACTTTTTTTTCCTTGTCCAAAGCAACAATCATCATGTTGATTGACCGATTGTGTTTTTGAACCATAGCTGATTCAAAAGGCCAGAAATTATTGAAAAATCAATAAGATCAGCCGATTTTCACGAAATCTGCCGAGACTGGATCCGGAAGATCCTGAAGGGGTGTGTGATGTCACATGTGTAACAATCCAGGTATCAGTTTCATTCATGTGGTTAGACCAGTCTCCATATGGAATCATGTTTTGGGGAGAATTCTGATAGTGACTAGGATTCTTGTGTGTCGGATGAAGGGGCAGAAGATTATCAAGGATATTCTGGAGTTAATTAAACTTGGTTATCTTTTCGAGCCCCCAAGACGAGAAACTACCAGTTCACGACACTCCTACTCGCCGCCGATAGCGCACCACCAGCCAGAGAGAATTGGAAACACAGATTGTTTTGTGGATTTTTATCCTAAGCTGGCCACTGCAAAAATATAGGGAAAATATTTACATGTACCGCAATAAATGCAGAAATGTAATCTTTAAAGCGTACTCTTGTTCAGTGCGTCAGGTGCGTCAGGCAGGCAAGGTTTAAACAAGAAACAAGCAATTGGTTGTGCGAGGCACGGCGCATCACAGGCACAGACCAAAAACGGAAACTAGGTACAGGGATCGGAAAACTAGGAGATCAACATGGAGAAAAAAGTCTCAGCAAAGTGTACAAACGTCACATATTACTTTGTGCGTTGACAGTCCTTTTATAGGCACACTGATGCGTCTTAATCACATGCAGGTGCTCATAATTAACAGCACGCATGTGAGTGTCCGCTTGGTGCGTGTGCAGTCCGGAGTGCACCCGAGAGTCCTTCTGGTGTGTGGCGCCAAAGCGCACAGGACCGGTACAGTATAATTATTCAAAGATAATATGAAGTGAACGATAATGGGGGAATCGACAAACTGTCCAAATGTCCAATCAGATGCCATTTATTAAATAAATGGGTTTCTTTTTTGCTCCAATAATTCTCTGGTCGTGATTCTGTCTTGATTTGGGTAGAAGCAGTGGCATGGTGCAACAGCTGGAAAACTTAATTAGATTTGTATAAATCATGTACATGTACTAATAAATATAAGTATTTTATAATAGATAGAAATATGCAAATATTAGTGTCCATTTCATGCCTTGACTAACACAAATGTAAATATATTCTAATCAATCTAGATCGTTAGCTGGTGGTTGTTAACTGATGATAAAAAAAAAAAAATGCATATTTACATGGGCTATCATCAGCTTGTCCACAGCTCTCCTGTTCTTGACGGGGTGCAAGTTTCTTTGCACAAACCTCACCCACTTTCGCTATAGATTAGTGTTTTTTCTCAGAAATTCATGAACTGAATATCCTGTTTGTATATGAATCTGAACATCCAAACGCAGCTCGGCGCTTTCCCGTCGTTATTTTTGTAAGATTCCAATAATATCGAATTTCAGCGAGTAAACAAGCTCGGAGTCAGATGAAAGGAAATGACCCAGATAACCGGGGTTCCATGTGTGACAACATGCCAAATTAGCCCTGAGGCAAGGCTGCCTTTTTACGGGACCTGGAAGCCACGATTTATCAATAGTTTTGTGCTTGAGAATAAAATGACATTCATAATTTTTTTTTGCCCGCTTTATTAATTCATTTTGGTCATCACTTATGATGTATATTAATTTTAAAGCATTACAATAAGGCATTACGTACACTTTAAATATCTTTAAGTACAGGATACATGAGCAGAGATGGTTTACATATTTTATTTAATGTTTTGTAAAATAGGTGGTTTTTTTTAAATCTACTATCCACGGTTGGTTTAATTTTAGAAACAATAGTTTACATTTTGTTTGAAAGTGTACTTTGGCCTAAGTAGTCTGTTATTCTTTGTCAAGTTGATGTTTCCTTGGAGAGCTGCACTATTCGTGGTGTATTTTTGATAGATCGCTTGCTCGTAATATCAAGCCATGTCACAGCCTCTAAGTTTCCTGGTTTAAAAAGGCAGTACACTTGAATAGAGTTCACTGTGGGTTCCCTCGTCATACGAGCTCTTTACACCATCATGCTCCACCCGCTCTGTGCCATGAATAGAAACTTGACCTCCATCAAACACCATGCCAGCATGAGCTTACTCAGTCTGTGTGTATCGGTACCCGAGTCCCTGTTGCTGTTTGCCACTGAAGAAAAGAAGAAAGCAACCAGATTGGGTTTCACACTACAGAACGATTGTTCATAGTGAATTACGTTCAGTACATTTAGTGAAGTGTGAAAGGTGTTTACAGTGGAGTGTGAAAGGTGGTTCAGAGTACTGATCCCTGGTCCTCTTGAAAACAGCAGTCTGGGGCTTGCTTTAACTGAAGCATGGCATGGTCTGCATTGCGAGTGGAAGCTGTCTCTGGTTGGCATAACGTGCCATGTAAGGTGATTGGTTCAGCTGATTTGTCTCCTTTCGTGATTCCCAGGAAAGGATACTTTTAGGTTCGTATCTCAAGAACCATGACTTTCATACAACTGGAGTGCTGTGATAAGTTTATCTTTGCGGTATAAATGCTTGCACTGAACATCACAAAAATTGCAAATGGACACTCGTCCAAAAACCAGAGGTTGGTCTTTCACATTGCTGTGGGGGAATCTTCACTCTTCTTTGCAGAATTGTTAATTCGCCCGCGTTTTGAGCATGAACCTCCCAGTTTACGTCGGGTCAGGACTTTGACTAGGCTATTCCGATACTTTTCATTCCTTTTGAGCCATTCAGAGGTGGACTTGCTCTTGTGGTTGCTTGATTTTATTGTGGACTGCTGTGTTCTTTTTACAGCAGAGCTAAAGGGACTCATGCCTTCGAGCACAGAACATCTTTGAGTCCACAGAACATTACGCAAGGGCTTGAGGTTCATCAGGGTGCGTCTTGGTGAACTTGAGACAAGCTGTTTTGTTGTTGTTAGTGGTGGTTTTTGCTGTGCCACTCTCCCGTGGTTACCAACGATGGAATCATGAACGCTGATCATCTCTGAGGCAAGTGAGGCCTGTAGATCTTTAGATGTCCTTATGGTCCATCTACAGTGGTGTTTGAAATTTTGGGAGCCCTTTAAAATTTTCTATATTTCTGCATCGGATTTTCACACGTTTTAAAAGTAAAGAGAACCCAATTAAACAAATGAGACAAATATTATACTTGGTCATTTATTTACTGAGGGAAATGATCTAGTATTGTATATCAGAGAGCGGCAAAAGTATATGAAGCTTTAGGATTAGCAGTTAATTTGTGGTTAGGTGTTTTCAGTCAGTGGGATGAGAATCAGGCGAGTGTGAGCTCTTTTATTTAAGGAACAGCGATCTATCAAAGTCTGATCTTCACAGCACATGTTTGTGGAAGTGTATCATGGCACAAACAAAGGAGGTTTCTGAGGACCTCGGAAAAATGGAAGTTGATGCTCATCAGCCTAGAAAAGGTCATGAAACCATCTGTAAAGTTTGGACTCCACCAGTCCACAGTCAGACAGATGAAGTTCAAGATCACTCCTTAGGAGTGGACCATCAAACATCACTCCAAGAGCAAGGCGTGTGATGGTCCACAAGGTCACAAAGGAACCCAGGGTGACCTTCTAAACAACTAAAGGCCTCTTTCTCATTGGGAAATGTTCATGAGTCCAGCATCAGGAGAACACTGAACACCAATGGTGTGTGTGGGGGGGCAGGGTTACAAGGAGAAAGATACTGCTGTCCAAAAAGAACATTTCTGCCTGACTAGTTTGCTAAAGATCATGAGGAAAAGGCAGAAGGTTATTGGAAAAATTTTGTGGATGGATGAGACCAAAATAGAACGTTTTGGTTTAAATGAGAGGCGTTATGTTTGGAGAAAGAAAAACGCTACGTTACAGCATAAGAACCTTATTCCATCTGTGAAACATGGTGGTGGTAGTATCATGGTTTAGTCATGTTTTGCTGCATCTGGACCAGGATGACTTTCAATCCTTGGAACAATGAATTCTGAATTATTCCAGAAAATTCAAAAAGAAAACGCTAAGACCTCTGTTTAGGAACTGCATCTCTAGGGAAACCATCTCCGCATCTCTCAACATGAGTTATTCTACCAAAGAATGATCTTGAAGAAGAATAAAGTTAATGTTTGGAACAGCCAAGTCAGTATCTTGACCTTAATCAAATAGAAATGTGTGAGCAGTTCATGTGAGGAAACATACCAGCATCCCAGAGCTGAAGCTGTTCTGTACATAGGAACGGGATAAAACTGATGTTCAGGGTCTGATCAGCAGTTACAGAAAATGTTTAGTTGCAGTTATTGCTGCACAAGGAGCTCACGCCAGATACTGAAGGAAAGGTTTGTGTACTTCTATAATATAAAAAAACACACATTTATTAATATAAACTTTTTTTTCCTTTCCTCTCTATTGTTTGTGTTCTCTTTACTGTTAGGAATTCTGTGAAAGTCTGATGATGTAGGTTATATTTATGTAGAAATGGAACATTCTAAAGGGTTCACAAACTTCCAAGCACCACTGTTGCCCCTTTTCCACCAAAGTAGTTCCAGGGCTGGTTCGGGGCCAGTGCTTAGTTTGGAACCGGGTTTTCCGTTTCCACTGACAAAGAACCGGCTCTGGGGCCAGAAAACCAACTGACCAACTCTCTGCTGGGCCAGAGGAAAGAACCGCTTACGTCAGCGGGGGGGCGGAGTTGTTAAGACCAACAACAATAACAAGACTGCGAAAGATCGTCATTTTTAAGCGACAAGAAGCAGCAGCTGTACAAACGCGAAGTCATCCATTATTATTATCGTTGCTGCTGCTTCTTCCGTGTTGTTTTTGCTTCGATATTCGCGCCAAGGTTTATGCAAACGTAGCTGATGTATACAGCGACGTAATGACGTGGCTTCCCTTAGCACCGCGAGCTATGGAAAAGCAAACTGGTTCTCAGCTGGCTCGCAAGTTGAACGAGTTGTGAACCAGCACTGGCTCCGAACCAGCCCTGGAACTGATTTGGTGGAAAAGGGGTAGGTGTCCCCTGAGATTTGGGGGGGAGGGATGCATTCTATGACTTCCTGGATGAGTCGTCAAGGCAGCCTTGAGGAATGATGTTTGACCGAACCACTTCAAGAAAGCTTTACCACTACACCAGGTTTTCTCCAGTTGGAGTTGATGGCTGTGATGATCTAGATTTATAACCAGGGTTCGAAATAATACATTTTTGGGTTAACTTGCACTGGTGCACATGAAAAAAAAATTACCTGCACAACCAAAAGTAGTGTTAACTGTTAACCTTATATGTCCTCTTCTGATGCTTCAGACTGACTCTCTAAGTCTTGGACTTCCTGTACATGTTGTACTCTAGGCCCGTAAGGTGTGGTTGAAGGCTGTCGCTTTCCCCCAGCCCACCACAACCTTATTGCTGGTAAGGGTTCGAATGTTTGCACATTGTTGTCATTAGGCTTGTCAGAGTTGTTGGGTCCAGGCTGGTCCTCCAGTCTGTCTTTACCCTGTTCGTCAAGGAGAAGGAACGTTTGCATTCAGCTATATGAATCGGAATGATTAGGACCAACCGCAGAATGGTGAAGATGTGTATGAAATCTTCCTCCTGTTCCCTAGTTAGAACTGAAGTCCAGAAGG